>VYXC01005738.1:949753-1024119 GCA_013397175.1 Platysteira castanea
AAAGAGCTCATATTCCAACTCTCTTTACAGGTTCTTCAGAGTGCAATAGAATTATAAATGAAGAAACATCTTTTTTAATCAATAACTTGATGTACAAGCACTTGCAACAGAAAAGACAGAATAAATTCTTATTCCTCCAATTGCTTGAATTGCTTCTAATGATAAAAAGACAAACAGTGCACATTCACAGAATTACCTTACTTAAGGAGAAGAGTTTTACACGTTTAGGCACAACATGCAGAATTAAGAAAGTACAATAAAGCTAAAAGGAAATTAAGAAACATTCTTTTTTTTCTTTTATGGCTTTGTAGTGCAGCATACTCCCCTTTCTGAAAAAGAGCCTTATTCAGTTGACTTTGGTGTGATACAGTAAAGAACTGCTCTGCATCCCACTGCAGGGGCTACAAGTGGTGGCAATTCCTTTTTGAGATGAGCAGAGCAATGGAAGGAAACTGGAAGGAAGGGGAAGCCCCTCCTGGTTTGGTGTTGGTATAACATAATCTCACCTGGCAAAATATCTGATAACCATGAAAGAAAAGAAAATAACATGCAGTCTTTTCAAATGTGTTTCACTGGCTGTGATATGCAGCTAGCTCTATGGTATCCATTTTTGAGATGTTCCAAAAAACTCATTGCTGCTTCTGAATGTCGGCATGTTTATCCATTCTAGCGTATATATGAAGTATGAAAACAGTGATGGAGATTGTTATGGATTTTTATAGCACACTATGACTTTTTGGCAGCAACGAGACCATTTGCACGTACTATTGAAATCAGAAAATCAAATTTTAACCTCTAATGTCTATTTAAATATAGTTAGCACATATGTAAACAGCTGTGCTTATTATAGGATCCAGAATGTAATAATAATAATAAAATAATCTAATTTGAAGTTCACCCTTCCAAAGTGTTCCTCTGAGATGAATTCTCATGGCTCCCAGCAAAGGAAGTGGGAGTCAGAGTGTCTCATCTTCACAAATCAGGCCCTATGAGAACAATTTTGTTCTTTAACATTGTTCAGTAATATTTAACACCCAGAAAATGCAGATTCCCAGCTGTTACACATCATCTCACAGCAAAAACACACTGTGATATTTAAATCTTACAGTGTTTGTATAAGTGATATTTGGTATAGTTGAAAGCTGTCAGTAAATAAATATTTGAGTGTTTGGCTTGTTTATTGGTACATCTACTTGGGAACTTGGTGATAGTGATCGGTATTTCTGAAAATTAAGCTAGCAAAGGTGATAGGGAAAGAGTTTCCTATTTGTTTGTGCAAGTAACTAGGCATGGTCTATTCTGCTCTAGTTCAGCTGTAATAGGAAATTAGGAGGCAGCCCCAGCTTGGGAACAAGCTGGGGAAGCTGCCTGAACCTGGTGATTGTACAATCCCCTATGGTCTTGCCTGAGCTGAGCAAGGCTGAACTGTGATGAATCCTTGGTTTGCCAGTCCTTTTTTCCCCCCCTGTTTGTGTAATTTTCTCTGGGGTGTGTGCATGTGTTTGTTTAGGGCTTGGGTTTGTTTTTTTTTTTTGTAGTTTCATCCCAAGTGGAAATAAAGTGGCAAGAAAGCCTATTCCGGCTGGTGGTGCATAGGCACGAACCAGTGGAGTTTCCATCTCTTCTTTTTTTCCCCCTCCACACCTGCCAAAGAGACAAAAACCCCAGAGCAGTTACAAGTGCAGTTGTCTGTCCCCACAAATGCAATGAGCTCCTAACGGGACAAGTGCTGAATGCAAAGGCAGGGGAAGTGCCTGACAGCTGGGCCTTCCTCAGGCAGCACTCATGGCTTCCTCCAAGTCATGAACCAAGCACTCCACTCTGCAGGCTCAGAGGTGTGTCTGGGGAGACACAATAAAGACACTCTCAGACCTGCCAGGTTCAGCAGAAAGGAAGGAATAATAGACCTTTATTGTTTACATTATCTCATTCTTATACATGTCCCAACTCCATAAGGGATTGGAGAGCATGTCACTTCCTTCTCAATCCCACTGGAGAAGAAAGGCGCTCATCAAAGCTCTCCTATCACAAAAGGAATGAAAAACAGAAAATACCGTTAAGTAAACATTGGTTATTATTTACATGAATCTGTGAGAAAGAATCTGACTCCAAGGTTAAAAACAGAAGCCTTACAAAAACCAGGGCGACACAGAGGGTGCCATTTGGAGAGCATGTTTTCAAACGATGTTATTGCACAGTATTTAAAGGAAGAGAGTTAGAATCCCATGAAGGCTGACACTCCATCTGGACCAGAAAAAGTGGATTGCTTAGCAACTAGCGCTTACCGTTCTTCTCAATTATTTCTTTCTGTTGCAAGTATATCTCCAGACAAGACTGTCTAGATTTTTTTTTTAACCCATTTAAAATGCAAACAAACAAATGAGGACTCCAAAATGTGGAGATGCCTTGTAACAGAATGCATTTCAATTCCTATGGGTCCATGCCAAAATCAAGACTACAATCTTGCATGTACCCCTGTGTGTTACCATATAAAAAACTAGAATTTTCTGTAAGGTCCAACTATCCATGTATATCCAAGCACTCTCTCCTTGTATTCGTTCACTGGATGTGATTTTACATCTCCTAAAATAAGTGACGTATTTGCATTAAGCTCTTCCTTCACTTCCTACACAAACTAAGTATTTCTCTTAGATTTCTAAACTTCTGCACTATATGAACTTAGGAAACATAAAGCATGAATGCATACAAATGTAAATAAACAATACCCATGTATATTTCTGCCAAGCTGTTGATGTGTTCCCATTTATGTGAGAACAGCAGATCTCTTTGAAAATATTTATTCAGTTCCTTCGCTTGTTGGATGATCAAGAATCAGCATACATTAGGTGGTAAGGTGAAGATTCAACAAGTTCTTAAAACTATATAGTAGTACAGAAACTCTGCTTTATGACTCCTGAGTTTGATACAGATCTTTTCCCCATGACAACAGTTATTTTGCACAGCTGGCTTGCAGGAATCAGTTTGCTCTTAGACTGTGAATAGGACTTTTTGTGCTAGAAAAGCTATTATGGGGAGATAAATTGGTGTAAAATCAAAATAGTATAAAAAAATTCAAGAAGCTGTAGGTTATTTTCTGCATTTTCAAGGAGTTTATAAATCCTGTTTACTATATAGTGGAAATGTTCACAGATTATTGGAAGCATTTTTCACTTCCCTTGATAGAGTACAGGGTTAGCGTGTGCTGTGCATGAAGCACCTGCCTCACACACTGCATTCTTCTGAAAAAACTCTCATACTTGAGCCTTTATGAAAATATGTATCTTTAACACACGTTTCAGACAATGTCTGATTAATATTGTAATACTACACTCACTGGAACTGAACCTGGCTTTTCCCTCAGAGTTTGCAGAGAACCAAGAGCAATAAGGTTCTGACTCGATGATCAGCTCTGGTATTCATTATAAAGAAGATAAAATCATTACAATGTGAGGGTTTTTTTCTTTCTTTCTTTCTTTCTTTCTTTTTTTTTTTTTTTTAAATCTAATATGTTCATCACATATTTATGTATTTTGGAAACCATTTATTTTCTGTATGCCCCCAAATAATGAGTGACACCAGTCATGCTTTGCCATTTAAAACAAAGTAACATTGTGGGTTAATGAGCTGATATCAGCTGAGGTGCATTGAATGGCCATGGTATTTTCTTAGCCTGCACTAAATAGAAATTAAAATATCCTAACATAAGCCTCTATGAGAAGGACCTAATTTTTTTAAATGAATAAAAGAAATATTTTATTTGAATGGGCTCTTTGATTCTGGGTTTTGGTTTTTGTTTTTTTTTGTTGTTGTTGTTTTTTTGGCTAAAATCTGAGCTATGTGATACTTCCCTTCTTAGCATTGTAGTCTTTTTTTTTTTTTTAACATGCAAGACGGCTACTCCAGCACAGACATAAAATTAGTTTTGCTCAATGGATTTCTCGTCATGCATGTGCAAAAAGTTTCATTTGCCTCCAGTTTAAATTTTTGTTTTCCTCTGGTGACTCATTTTGCTGCATCTGTGTTTATTCTATAACCTGTGGATAAGGCATGTTTTCCTAGCTGGGAGCTGGCTGGGCTTTTGCTGATGTCTGCCATGTGCTGGTTTAGTCTTGCATGCAATTCTCTCTTGAATTCTCTAAAGCTGTAACAGTCAGCATTTTCCCAAGGTGCTCCACACAGGTCTTCTGGGAAACCCTTCAGGTAAAGTTCATCTTCAGGCTTATGTAAGACATCACAGATTCTCTGTCCTTTGTAACAAAGTTTATTTCCCTCCTACAAATCTGCATGCATCACTGGTCTGTGATAGATGACTTATAATTGTAGTTCATCTCTTGCTTTATAGATTCTATTTTGATCAAAGAGATTTGATCTGTTTGGGTTTTCTTGCATTTTACACTTATTTCTTGGTATCATTTAATTCTGTATCCTTTCAATGAGCTGCAGCTTGCAGCACTGTGCTTTGTGGATGACAGGAAGAGACTTAAACACCACAAAGGCTAATGACAAGAAAGAGGTCAAGCAACTGTTTTCCACGATAATCTTCTAGGCAGTCGATAGTGTGAGTTTGGGAGTTGCTTTTTATTGATGAGAGACTAAATTTTGTTCAAGTTCTCCTGTAGGTATGTTTGCCTTCTACTTACAGTAGATGTCTATGTATTTTATTGTCTACATATTTTATTTGTTCTTATTATTGCTGTAGAAAGAGTCATGTAGATGCTTGAATATATTTTAGGCTTTCTTCAGTATCCTCTCAGTCCCTCCTTAAGTGCCCCCTTGTCTAAGTGCCTGGTCTTTTCTGAGAAGGGGGAGCCCTTTTAGAAACAAATGGGAGCTTTACCCAAGCAAAGACTGTAAAACTGACCCATTATCTTGCAATGGCTTATATCAAGTTGTAAATAACTATGTCAGATTTCATCTTGTTGATATCTAGATCTGTGGTTTTCACTGTTAAGTTGCTTTTGGGTGATGATTAGCAGAGTGTTAGCCTGTGTTAGGTTAGGAAGTGTTGTATTTATGGTGTTTAAGATAAAACAGTTATTGTATCAAGTAACAAATGACTCGTGGGATGTAAAATTCTTTAACCTTTAGCATTTGCTTAGGAACAGTTAGTATATTTCTGTCCTCTTGGAATACTGCAATGGCAGGATTATCCTCAAAATTATTTTGATGTAGTTCAGAAAAATTAATAGCTTTTTTAAAATATATTTTTCTACCCTTGTTGTATGTGACTGTTTGGGTTATTCAGAGTTATTTCTACTCAGCATGACCTCATATGATGTTATTGTCATGGAAGACTGCTTTACATACTTCTTACTTAGCACTTGCTACTTTATTAGAGGCTGCTAGTGGCTCTGTCTCTTCCTTTGTTACTGACGTGCTTCAGTGTGAAGTGTTTGTGTGCGTAAATAACAACTCACTCCATGCTGTTACAGCTCAATGGGATGATAGGGATGATAGATTGCTTACTGAAATGAAATACCAGCTTATTTATGACCTCCCCTCCACAGGTTCTGATTAAGATACTTCAGTAAAAATCCATTTATTCAGAGGCTTTGCGTTCCACCGTTTAAAACTGCCTTGATAATGCTGTGTGCAATAAGAACTTGTGTCAGTGTTAATGCAAATTTTTGGTTTAAAGAACTGCATGTATGCATGGACTCCTTAAGCAGGCATGGATCACATAAGTTTATGGAACAAGGGGAATGCTCTCCGTCTTCTTCACTGCAGTGTGCATATGAAATATTATTTGGGAATCCAAAACACCTCTGGCTCTCAATGGCTGCAAAAGAGTAACTGTGACTGTGGCTGCAATGCTGCCAGACAGTTCTCTGTGGGTTTATGAATGTATCACCCCTCTCACATGACAACGTGCACAGATCCCATTTCTGCTGTACATTTGCTACCTCTTAGAACTGAATGAGTTCTTAAATGATAGCAACTACTCTAAAATGCCTGCTGTTTAAAATGCCTCCCACCAAATTGCTTGTCTGTCACTGTGAAAAAGAGCAGTCGCTTCAGCTACTACCAAACCTTTTCTACGTACAAAGAGTGCTTCTCTCCCAGCCTGCACATTCCTCTACAGACCCAGTCAGGCAGGCTATAACAAAAAATTAGAGGAAAAAGGCAATTCTGGTTACTCTTTTCTTCCACATTTTCAATTCAGACTTTCTCATAGACTTTGGGGCTGGAAACAAATAAGATTAAGTGAATTCTACTGCATACAGCATCAGCTCTGAATATTGTTAGGGATATATTCTGAGGAAAGGGATATATTTTAGAAAGGCAATCAGCTACCACTGGGTCAAAGACTGAACATTGTGGCTGGAATTTACTCTTACCAACTGATTCTATTGAAGAGAAACTTTTGTTGAAAGCAGGCATAGGATCTAAAAGAGATTTAGCATTAAGCTATTTTCATTTGGTAATAAAAGTTTAAGGACACTGTTAAACTTTGCTGTGTGATAGGACTTCATCTGTTGGGCAGAGAGTCTAAGCAACTGATATCAAACCTGTTTTTTGAGTCTTTCTGTAGCTCTTTTTACTGTCAGTGCTGCTCTACTGTCAGAGATCTGTTTTTCTCAAAGACCTTGCCAAGTAACTGATCAGAAAAGATCATATGCAGACCTTGAGTCTGTTCCTGAGGGTGGTAGAGAGATGGAGTAAAATGCAAAGTATTCATATGCTTGGCATCTAAATCCAGGTTGTGTTCCTTGCCAAAAGTATAGTTACAGCTGTTGGCTTAGCTTGATAAGTGTAAAGATAAGACAGGTCAAGAACAAAGGAAGGTGTCAGTGCCAAATAGTTCTGTAACTCACAAAATAATTTGCTTTACAAACGGTCTCAATATTTTAGCATTTTTATGGCAAGAGTATGAGAGCTATTCTAATTAATTATATTTTATAATATATTCCTTTAAAGGCATTTTCCAGAAGATGATATAAGATAGGGTCAGATTTGGTTTAACATGTGTATTCTCCCTAATGAAGTTGGAAGACTTGAGGGGTACAAAAGACCCCTAAACTTCTAAACTTGAGCCCTAGAGTATTCTCATATTTCTGTCTACAGGTCATATCCTGGAGTTGTCACAATCTGTAATACAAAGCCTTTCAGATTTGTACAGCTTGGCCACAGCAGGCAGTTCATAACCTGAAAGGCAAGAATATTCCCAGTGAGAGCTGTGTAGCTGTGCAGTGAAACTCTCTAGAGTTTATAGAGATGCACTTACGTGTTGCCACATTTAAACTCTTATATTTTGCTGCTGTTCCCGGGATAAATAGAATGATTTTGCAGAGACTGTGCATTAGGAGATTATCCTTTACCTGCAGGGAAAGCAAGCTAGGTTCCTATATAAGAGAGTCCCCAAAGAATGCCCCAAGAAAGGCAATGATAAAAGCTGCTGGCATGAAAACTGAGGACACACACCATTTGGGGAGGATAAACCCTCAGCGTTTTTTCCTCTCAGCCTTACCTGAAGTATGACGATCTGTTAAGAGACTCTTGCCTATGCAGACATGTGAAGACCCTACAAATGTTTGGAAGCTGAGAAAATCTGACACCTGCAGTGTGAGACAGCACCTAGCAAAAGAAACTTTTAAATTTGAAGGCGATGAGCAGTACTTGTATGAAAAAGTGCTGGTTTTTTCAATATGAGAAATATTATGTGCAGTTTTGGAAACACTAGGAGTTTGGAAAGCAGTTAATTATCAGTAACTGCTTTGGGCACAGGATTGCTTACCATAGTGAAAAAGGTTCAGGTGCACTTTTCTACAGTTTTAAACAGCCTGAGCAATCTTATAAGGCAATAGAGAAAAGTTTCTAGTCTTTTAAATTTTACAGACATCATGAACTGCTGCAACAGGTGACTCTAAGTAGCCTTGCCAGCAGCTAGAATTCATTAAAACCTTGACTTTGGGATCAATATACACACCACAACTGCACCCTCCCCTCCCCTTAAATTTAAAATATTGCTCTATGGCTTTAGAAGCCCTGGTGTTGAAGATATGATGCTAAACATTGGTAAGGCAAAATGTCTATAATTTCTAGGCAGGGAAAATACCAAGTTTTGATAAATGAGCATTGACTGAAGGCCTTTCTAAGACTTTTCATAAGGTTGTGAGCTAAACTCTAAAGTTGTAAATTTGATTACAGATTACTGTGCAGATTAGTACCTTTTCAGAATACGGCAAACTCATGGGAGTCATGGATATTTTTGAAGCTCTCAGCTAGTTAAGTTATTTGGTGGGAGCTGCTCCAGCAGCTACAGGACTTTCATAGAGACTTGCTATAAAATAATCAGGGTCAGATTTGGGTAAAGTTAAGCTAAATGCTGATCAGACTGCTGATAGCTTCTCAAAGGGAGCATAAGCAGCAGTGGGAAGGGGATGGAGAATGAGAGGGAATATCTGAGCTCCTTTCACCTTTATTTTCTGTGCCTTTTGACTGTAAGCAGCCTTTATGTTATTGGATGAATTTCATTAATTTTCACTTCGTTCTCAGGATGTCAAAACTTTTTTCCTATTTCAAATGAAAAGCCTTTCAAGGATCTCATAACTAGATGCTGAGTAATCAGGTCACAGGCATTTGTGTGTATGCCTAGAAAACAAATCATGATGTTGAAGTGACTGCTGGAAACACTGATATTTGGCAGGATTGGGGGAGTTTTGAGCTATTTGTCTCTACCTGCTTAACTTCAAAAGGTTAGGCTGAGTTAATTTTGGCTTTTTGCGGTGCTGCTGAGGATACAACCGTGGTCCCCACTGAGGTATTATACTGCTGTAAAGATTAGACTTCACAGTCTGTTTGTACTTGTCAGCAGCTGATATCTTTAAAGAATTTCTTTGGAAGATGCTGTCTGTGTTGTTTTGACATAATGTCAATTTTATATAGATATATAAATATTTTTTACAGTGTATCAACACACCCAAAGCCAACAACCCACAAAACCTCAGGAAAGTAGGAGGAAAGCTTTTGATGTTCCTTTACAACTCAGATAAATTGGGTATCAGGAGCGTATGATAGTTATAGATGAAACTTTATTTGTTTTTGATAGACCCCTGAACCAAGTTAAGAAAAATTATATAAAATGATCTCCATGCACTATCAGTAACACTTGAAATTTAGGGAAATGAGACAAACTGTTAGACATGATATAATTTTTCTATCTAGAAAATTTTTTCTATTTTTCTATTACTTTCTAGAGTAAAACTAAAATATTGTAAAACTTGCACTTGCATTTAGGATTTATAGCAACAGGTGATGATATAACAATTTAAGGGCAACATTATGGACTATGGGATAAATAGGAGCATATGGTCCTGGCTGAAACCTACTGGGCACATCTCTGTCATCAGGAATGATTAGTATGGCTTTTCTGTTTTACAAGTAAATAATATAAAATACACTTTAATAGGACATGCTATCTGCTTTCAGACACAGTGTTGCTTTCTTAGTTTTGCTCATTTGATTTACAAGAAGTTTGCAGAAAGACATTAGTACGCTGATCCCAGCACAAGAATTTGGTACCAAATATCAGGAGATACTTTTCAGTAAATCTGTAGTCATTTGGGAGCTAGGGACAGGATAAAGCTTTGCAAAAAACTGAGGACCCAATAGTAACACAAGGAGATGCTAGCAGTAGCTTTATTTCCCGATAAGGTACATCTGTCTTCCTTCTCTATCTTTCTACCCTTCCTTGGCCTCTCTACATCTTATGAATAAAATGAAGGCTAATGGTTGTCTGATAAAAGAAGCTAAAAGCTTATCAGAAGTAGCTGCATGCATTTAAGATAGCCTCCTTACTGTACAGTAACTGTGAGAAACCTTTAGCTCTTGCAGCCTTTTCCAGAGGTGCAGATCTGTTTGTGCTGGCTCTGACCATTCTGGCTGTGCATGCTGTTACTTTAGAAAGAATAAACTAGCTGGAAATGCGTTATAATTCACTTTTGCTGTAGCAATATGCTGTTCTTGTCAAAATTTTCAAACGGCATTTCAGCAAGGAAAGGATATTTATTAGCAATGGGGTTAATATGGTATTTGGATGCTGCGGAGTGAGTTGTTTTCTCACCCTTGAATCATTTGTCCATTAAAAAAAAGTAATTTCAAAAACCTGGTAACTTTTATTTTTTAATTTATTAAGATAGATTATGATGAGGAAGCTTAAAGAAAAATGGCTTCCGGGTTGTTATGTCATCACACAGTAGAGATACGTGTTGGGGATTAGGCAAGACAAATGCTCTATTTTTTAAATTTGTCCCCCTTTTTTTTAATTGAAGTTACTAAGTGCATATAGCTAATAACACGAAATAATACTCTCTCAGTATTTCCTGGCATGATGAACTGATTTATTTTAATTAGCAGTTGCTGATCCAGCTGGGATGAGACTTTAGTTCAAGCAAATCGAAATCAAGCAGTGCCTGTGATGGCGGCCCCTGGCCCATCTAAACTACTTCTCTCTCTGCTGCTGCGTGTAGACATACTGTGACAATATCAAATTGAGGAAATTGCTTGCAATGGATTGCTGAGGAGCCAGGAATTGTTTTATATCTAGAGCTCTGTATTTTTTAAAATCAGATTGCTTAATATGTGGTTAAATAAATGCTTGAGTGGGTCTATTTTCCAGAATATCTATTATTATGAAGCGAAATTTAAAATCAAGGAGGTGTGAGGGACTAATACCTTCCAGAAGCCTGAAGACATAAGACAAAATAAAAAAAAAATGAGCTTTTCTACTCATTCGTTGTAACACCGTGGGAGATCACTATCAGGGAAGTTTCTAAATGCAGAGGATAATAGAAGCATCACACGAACTTTCGGAGAGGAAAATAATTTCCACTGCCCTCTGCTGACTGCAGGCTCTGCAGTGATCCGGCTCTGCTCAGCCGTGTGGAGCTGTGAGAGCTTTCCTCAGAGCCCGCACGGAGCCACGTTATGAATGGAACTGTGAGAGTGAGTCATACTTGGAGGATAACGTTTTGCTGCAGGTGCTGCCATAATATCTGAAAGCTTTTCTTTATGCTCACCTGCAATGAGCCATGATATATTGGCAGATGTGAAAAGCTTTTTCAAGTCTATTTTGACTGCCAGGTTATACAGGCTACTTAATTTCGGTGTGCTGTCTTTGCCCCTCCACTGATTGAAACTGTTTGAATTTGGGGCTCCTAGAGAGGTATGAAACACTGTTCTGGACTATTTTGTGTTGCACAATGCCAGTTTTATCCCAGTCATTGAAGAAAAGAAAACAAAAAACCAAGCAAAACACCAAAATAAAAAAAGAAACCAAATCCATGGAGGAAAGGTTTGCCCTGTCTTTCCTGGAAAAGCGTGATAAGACTTAGAGGGCAAATTAGGCTTTAGTATTACAGCACCTTCATTCACTCTCCTAACCCCTGACACTTTTGAGGTCAAAACAGTCTTTGGGGTACCTTAGAGTGAAGAGGCTGCAACTTTCCTTTATGGTCAGTGTTATCATTAAACAGACTTAAGACACAGTGTGAGAGCAACAAAACTCCAGCTTGCTTATCGTGCTGTGGATTACTTGTGAGCCTCCATTTATCCATCTAAAGGTTAAATCCTTTCCCTGTAATTGTTTGTAGACTGGATCTAGTACCAGGTTAGGACAGTACTAGTGAAGGAGAAGGTTGGGACTGGTTCAAGTACTACAAATCAGAGCAAGAAAATAGGGTAATTTTGAGTATTATAAAAATTATGGCCCTACATAGTATTTCTATAAATTGATTATAACCTTTCTAACGTTATTCTGGTATCTTTTTCCTTCAACTTCTGTAACATCTCTGTGCTTCAGTACTCCAATATTCCTCCTCAGCTTCTGTAGTGTCTTGACTCCCTGACTTAAACTGGAAATGTCAGAGTACTAGGTTCCTGTACTAGCTTCTTTGAAGCAATTTCTTTGGATGTGTGCAGGTATTGATGTGGTCAAGCAGCAGACACCTTCTGCATTTTCTGAACATAAAGTAAGGCAGCACTTCAAGGCTAGGCTACTATTACAGGCCAAGTAATTACTCTGGGTCAGTAGATATATTTCAGTAAATATCACTTGGTTAGATCAGGTCCCAGAAGGAGATTAAAAAGAGCAAGATGCTTCCCAGGTAAGTCTTTTATCTCCCTCTGAGTTCTGTGCAATGTGGCCAAATGCTACCTCATAGGCTTGGGGTAGGTCCAGTGGAACTATGCAGAGAAATAATGGTGTGTGGGCATGGTCAGGTCTGAAGACCCTGAGGGTGTGTTAAACATGCTTTGATCATGAGGAATCACGACCATGAGGGTGTGTTAAACATGCTTTGATCATGAGGAATCATGAGAATCATAAGGAGAGCAAAATGTGAGGTAGTCTCAATTTTGTAAATATTCATCAAGCTGTTGTAATTTGTGGTTGTACTTCCATTCAGAGTTCTTCCAGGCCACAGTTTCCTCCTTTGTGTTCAGTATCACAAGTGGTCGTCAGGGTTTCTTGGATGCTGCTGCAGTGCAACCTGTCCTGTTGGCAGCCAGAGCTGCCTCTGAATCCTGTGTCTTTCTCTCCTGTGGATTTGAAGTACTCTTGGCACTTCAGCATGAGCACGTGGGACCTGCTGTAAGAAAGCATGTGCCCCTGATCTGCTGATTTCACATGCCTCTACATCCCAGAAATGGTTTGGAAGGTTATGTGACTGCACAGTATGAATGCACCTGAGGGTCAGGACATGGATGGATAATGTAGGTACTTATCTTATCACACCTGCGGTGTCCAGTATGTTCAGTTCACTGGCTGAAGGCATAGTTCTGTGTGAAATGGTTGTCTAGCCTCTGCATCCTTAAATCAGGTCAGTGATCACAGTTAAATGTAGCTTGGAGGAAGACAGCATATGAAAGTCTGTCTTTTTCTTCTGGAAGAAACTTGATAGCAAAAGCTGTGCCAACATTAAAACCTGTACAGTTCTGAATGCTTCTATAGACGGAGCACTTGCAAAATTTCAATTATCACTAGTCATTAAAATTGACCTTGTAAAGGCAGGTAAACCCTAAGAATGCACTTGTAAAATAATGTTTGGTTGACCTATCCTAGGGGGTGAAAAAATCTTCCTATGGTTGTCTCGTGTGTTCAAAACATTTTTCAATCGGTTACAGTATGTTGTCTAAATGAGATAAATCAACTGTTGCTTTTTCTTGAAAGAAAAGCCCTCTAGAGGAAGGTTCATAGGATTTTACCAAATTTAGCTTCCACTGCTGCTTGTCTGTTGCACTCATCTGATGCACAAATTTTTCAGAAATCTTATGATTGCAGAATGAACCCCAAAGTATGAGCTGTGACTACTTATATATCACTGGCTGCTCTTTTGTTTTACTCTGACACCTTTAATTCCTGGAATTTGGACTCTGCGAAATACCTTTAAGGATCAATGGGTAAAGAATTGCATTTTAAGGCTGTTTTTTCATTTGACAATTAAATATTGACAGTGGTAGTAAGGGTGGAATTTTATTCTGCAAGCAGACTTGGTGACTGCCATTGGTTTCTTTGATAAAAAGATACCCCAGATGTATCTGTCTATTGACTGAGTTAATTATCTGTAAACCAACTTAGAAATAAACAGTTGATAGTTATTTATTAAATGAGCACAGTTAATTTAGAAGTTATTCATCTTGCAAACAAACTGCCATCTCTGTAAACAGCTATGGATACAATTATGATTACATCTTTCTAGCATTCATGTGATCACTGGAAATAGAGCTAATTTAAACCTTCTTCACAACAGATTTGCAAGGTATAGTTGATTAGTACTTAGTGACAGTTCTGTCAGGCAGGTATAGAAATAGCATGCAGATGATTCAATCTATCCTGATCCTATAGGACAAGGAGCAGTAAAATATATCATCTTTTATTTGACCTGAAGTCAGATCAAGTGACACTGTCTGTGAAGAGAGTAGAATGTTATCATTTTCACATTGTCATTTTTCTGAAGAGGAATGCAAATTAACAGTTCAAAGGAGAATTCCTTTCGCAGTAGATTGCTGTAGATTTTATAAAGGTGTATTCTTAATCAAATTTGAACTCTTAGTTTGGCTTTGGACTAAGTACATGCTTTTCAGTGAGAATTAACATATCTTCCTTCTAGTTCTGATATCTGTAGCAGAGCTTTCAAGAGAAGAAGGTTCTCAGCTAGGTGGGAGAAGTAGGACACAATGATGTCATGGATGATTATGATTAGATTTATTGCTAATTCAGTATTTAGATACTGCAATGCAGTTATCTAAATAACAACACTGTCAGTTATTACAATTCATTATGCTATAATTAGATTGTGGTGCCTCCTGTTGAGTCATGAGCTTCAGTGAGACCTCCTTGCTGTCTAAATTTCTCAGAGAAGTCTAGGTGTGGCCAGGATCACTCAGTCTCAGATTTGATCAACAGTCCGTGTCTAAAGACTCAAATATAAGACGGCTTGGCTAGAAATGTGCAAATTTAGTCTTTGGCCTTGCAGAATGTACAACTGCAAAGCAACAAAGCACCTAAGTAGCTTCTTTAAGATTTTATCTCCTTATTTGATAGGACCTGAGTGATTTTACTTGCCCATCCAAAAGTGAGTGTTCCCCCATTTTCAGCCAGGTATACCTTGCAGGCTCCTTGCTGGGCAGGGATTCATTCAGAAGCTGCTTTCAACCTTTGAAGGCTGTGGGTTTTCTTTGTTTTATTTTCATTTTTATTTTGACCTGTAGCTGTAGGGTAGTTGCATGCCCTGAGTCTCTGGATATAGTTAGAGGTTTGTGTGCTTATTCAGGACAAGGGAAGCTGCAGTTGATAGAAGAAAGAACCAGTTACTTGCTCTTATTATTTGATAGCTATTTTGGGAGCTTGCTGTCCTTTTCTATATTTACTTATGTTGTTACTTTCTGCCAAAGCTGTTTGTTTTCTAGTTTGTCTTTATTATCCACGTCTTTACTATACTCTACTTGCAGATATTTGGTATGCAGAAAGGCAGGGGCATGTATTGAAACAAAAATCTATGGGCATATTGTTGGTTTAGAGCCCTTTCTTGGCAGTCAGAAGATATATTGAGGGATAGTCAAGTCACAGATTTGGAAATAATGTTTTAACAGTTATTAAGAAATATGTAACAGCATCATGCTCTTTCTGGCTCTAGAAGAGAAACTGAGCTTGTTCTCCAATTTCCTGAGTTGAGGGTGCTAGAAACTCTAACATGAGGAAGCCACTCTTGGCACTAGTAGAACCACCACCTGTTCAAGAGGAAAAAACTGATCAGCTCCTTGTGAGCAGTTGTGTGCCTTGACTCCTGGGGAGGATTTGGGGCTGGCACATGTCAAAGTCAGGCACAGTGTGAGACCAGCTCAGGGTTCGGTGGCCTGGGGAAGGGAAGCAGTACACACATATTGTTAGCATTTTACATGGACTAGTTTGAAGTCCTTGCCCCATTCTGCAGAGACTTTTGATGTTCCCCATACATAGTGTGGGAAACCTTGGGGTTTGATTCCACTTGAGTGGTCAAACTGCTAAAAGCTCGGACATTTCAGTATCTAATCCGTCCTAATGCAAGGCTCTTTATGTAACACTTTAAATAAACCAGAACAGTTACCCAGCAGGTGCTATTCATTTTATAAATCAGTTAACAACCCTCAACACTGTGTCAGGAAAACTAAAGCCAGATCTGCCGCATCAAACCCTGTCCTGACCTATCAGATCACACCACCTGTGTTTTCCTCCCTTGTGGGTAAATGAGGATAATCTAGTGCTGTCCCTAGTGCGGGACTGCAATGAAGATCTTCTGTAGGCAAGTTATCTATTGTTTAGAGCCACACCAATACACTGGGGTGAATCTGGAGTCCCAGTGACAGGGGCGTGACATTTATCAGAATGTTAATTAGTGAATGCTGTTGTGTACGGGAAGAATGTGGTAGTACAAAGTGCAGACATCCTTATTTTAATCCTGATGCCGTGTTACAATTACAAGTGCTAAATCTGAAGTGTGGTGTCTCATACATGTGTACTTCTACACAAGGCTTTTGTTTTGATTGACTCCTCCTGCTGTAAAACTCAAAAGCGTTTGGACTGAATGATCCCTCCATGGAAATCAGCTCTATTTTGTCATCACATGAGAGATTAAAGGGTTTTTTCCTCTTCAGTAGCACAACTATATAGATGGACAACTATTTCCCCAAGATCTTCGGAAGTCAGGGCTGTCCCTGGAGAAATAATAACTGCTCAAGTCAGGTCTCACAGTCCTTCCTTTGGCTGGAATTTTTTTGAGAGAATATTCTGCTAGCATTGCCTTCACCACATACAGAAGCCTTGGGAATGCAAGGCAAGGAGCTCAGTTTAGGATAGTGCCCTCCATAATTCCCTAAAACAAACAAACAATCTACGCTTTGGTTTGTTTGTTTTTAATGGAGCCTGCAGGTAAATGTGGATTCCTGGCATTATCCACAGCTTGTTCATGTCAGACTGCTGTGAAACAGCACATTAGGTAGACTGTGTCACTCATTTTGGTGTACTGCAAAATGAAACATCTGAAACATTTGTATGAATCCTCTGTATATGATATTATTTAGAATGGAAAAGAACCCTTTTCTCTGTAAGGTTGTATGTAGAAGAAGCATGTTAGTGTAAACTATTTTCCTTGTAAACTCACACTTGGAACTGATTATGATGCATTAAGAAAGATACCCAGACTAACCGCCAATCATTTTCTTCAGACTTATGTATATTTTTGATGGCTTTTTTCATTTTTATCTACCATAAGGAAGACAGACTTCAATAGACACATTGCTCTCAGAAAGCACATGCTGTGGCTGGATAAGTAACTAACTTTTTCAGGCATTGCCTTTAGGGGAAGAAAAAAAAAATCAAAATTTCCTAAAGGTCACTTTGTAAACCAACAGTTTGTGTCAAATGCTTCTGCAGTTCTGGACACTCTCTAGTGGTCACCTATAATTGAACATAGTAAGAAAATGTCATATCTTGTCTTTTTGTCACTTGTTCTTTATCTTTCTGCCGTGCTAACTTCACTCCTCTCCCAACCCCTCACTGGCTTTTGCCTTTCAGTAGTTCTGTTTCAGTGTATCTTGTTAAAAAAATCTGCAAATTGCCCTATAAATATGCTTTTCTCCACAGCAGAGAAATTTATCTAAATTCATATTTTGCCCCGATAAGAAAATTTTAGAATAGTGTTACATTTCTATCTTACTTTTTTTTTTTTAAAAGGAATGAAACATGAAACTTCATTCTGACAAATGTTCTTCTCTCCGCTCTTGATCCATGGCATAAGTGCAGTGCCAAATTACCTGAGCATTTGGGCTCATTTCCCTTGTTTGTATTGCAATTATAATTATAAAGGAAGTGTTTGGTTTATTTCAAGAAGAGTTTAGGATGCATGATTTTGTCTTAATCCCAGCCAAACACAGTTGAACTACAGAGACATTTTGCTTGTAGCTGTTTTTAGGATGTGAAATTTTGTTTGAGTGTTCATCTTAAATGATGATTACCATGAGGCCGTATTTTTACTGCTAGCGATCAACTAGTCTGTCTGGACTTCCTTTTCCATGGTGTTTTAATATATTAAGTGCTTAGCTTTGCTTCTATTAACTGGCTGCCTTTAGCATATGCATGAGGAAATTCACAAGATGTGGTTGAGCCAAAAGCTTTTAGTAAAGTTTTGGGGTAATATTAAATTACCTGTAGAAATTAATTTTATGAGACTTCTGATGTAACACTTGCTAAACAGCACATCTATTCTTGCCTGAAACCTACTAAGCTTTACAGGATCGTGCTTTGCAATTACTACAGTTCACAGCATCCCAGGAATTTAAAATATGTATGGACTTGCACTCCTGTATCATGCAGATATAGTGTATCCCATGGCAAAGCACAAGATAAGATGTACACACAATATCTAAATCCTGTTATTGGATGGGTGCACATAAGGTGTCCAGCACTGACTGCTTCCCTTGCAGCTGGGCTGATATTGCTGATTGCATTGATTTCCAGTTGGACAAACCACTAAAGAAAATCAGTGTACAGGATACATACTTTACAAAAGTATTCACTTTTGGCTGTGCTGACAAGAGGTAGCCAGTGAGACTTATTTATAATGTTTTCAGCCATTACCTCCAAACAGGGAACTAGAGCCATCTTGCCTTCAGCCTTTCAAGTGCTCATTCAATCACCCTCATCTGACTGCTTAGCATATAACTGTATTTTGTTCTTGGCCTGACTGTGGTGCAAGTGCAGCTTCATCATCTACAGCAGCAGCAAATAAGTGGGATCCTTGAAAGAATGATAGGCGAATGAATCTCACTGACAGTACATCAATTAACTTAGTAATGTATTACAATTGCCATCAGCGAAGAATACAAGCCTGAGCAACCTTGAGCATATCAGAGCTCTGCAGGATCCTGGCCTTGCATGCCTTGCCAGTGCAGCACTGCTAAAGGGTAAAAACAGCCAAATAATGCTTGCAGAATTAAGAAGTAACTTTTTCAAGTTATACTGGTGGGTTCAGTACAGCACAACTGCTCCTTCCTCTCCTTTTGCTTGAAGAGTTTGAGACCACCCTCCACCAGAGCATGCTTTCCACAATGGCAATTGATGGGAAAAGGGTTTGCAGAATACCACTGCAACTGTGTGCCACCAGCAAGCTGGTGCTGGAGTTGCTTCATCCCAGGTAGTTAATTAGGGCTCTACAGACTTCCAAAGCAGACTGGTAGAGCACCACAGCTTCAGTTTGCTATTTCTATACTTTGGTTCTCTGCTGCTTGCTTTAGCTGCAGAGAGCTGGGGCAAGGAGGTTGTGGACAGGTGGGGTCAGTCTTTTCTCCCAGGTAGCAAGTGATAAAACAAGCAGAGATGGTCTCAAGTTGCAACAGAGGAGGTTTAGACTGGATATTAGAAAAAATTTCTTTCTAGAAAGGGTCATCAAATGGACAGGCTGTCCAGGGAAGTGGTGGAATCACTGTCCCTGGAAGTGTTCTAAATATACGTAGACATGGTGTGTAGAGACATGGATTAGTGATGGACTTGGCAGTGCTGGGTTAATGGTTGGGCATGATCTTAAAGATCTTTTCCAATCTAAATGATTCCATGAAGTGTGTTAAACCAGCCCTGTAGGCATTACTCCAGAGGCATAACTGATCGGTCAAGGTAAGAGATATTGTAAGCAGGAATATGTTTCTTTTTCTCTGTGTACCCCAGTGTGTCTGTGAAAACACAATAAAGGAAACTCTGACACCTGCTAGGTTCAGCAGAAAGGAGGGAAAAGAGAGAGTTTATTTACAGTTGACATGATTTATAAGATTCTCAACTCCACAAGGGATTGGAGGACATGCCACTTCCTCCTCAATCCCACTGGAGAAAAAGATGATCATCAGACTTTCTCTTATCACAAAAGGAATGAAAAACAGAAAATACGGTTAAATAAACATTGGCTATTGTTTACATAAAACTGTGTGAAATTTCTCTGACTCCGAGGTTAAAACAGAAGGCTTAGCAAAAACCAGGGCAACACCCCAGAATATGCACAGAGCAAGGCAGTCGTCACAGTACTTCAAATTTTCCTTACTATGCATGTAGTACCTGGCATGGTACCTGCATTTGCAGAACTTAGTTGCAACTTCATAGTGAGAAGAACACCCATGAAAACCTAGTTTAGTTTTCACCTACCCAAAGATGATTTGGTAAAGTCTTCTTTGAGCAATAAAGTATTCTTCTTATAGCCCTTTTACCAGGGATATTTCTTCAGATTGCTAGCTATAGGATTTTGGGAGGGAATGTGATCCTTTAAAGCTGAGGCAGTCAATTCTAAGCTCTTAAACGAAGTCCTTGATGGATTTCCTAATTAAAAAGCTTATTGTCCTGTGTCATCTTCAAACAAATATATCAGAAGTCAAGTATCTGAATATATGAAAATGCAAGAGTGCTAAATGCAAGAATACTAATTCTACATTTTAACTTTTTCTCCACATTTCTGAGTGCTTTCCAAAGGTAGGACAGGTTTTGCAAGAAGAAGAAAAAGAGGACAAGACTGACCAATGAGTGTCTGGATCACAATAACTTAAAGAGGGTAGGATTAAGACACAATTTATTGTAGTGCTCAATTTATAATTCACTGTCCTTTTGTTACAGCTTCCATGGCTTCAATTTCTTTTGGAAAGATGATAGTAAAGATTAGCATTTTCTTCAACTCCTAAAATTGAAATGCATATATTTTGCGTGTTGACATTTTCAGTTTTTCCCTTTGCCTTCATTTTCTGAATGCAGTGAGAATATGCAATATGAGGGAATTATTTAATGTTTTTACCTTTCTAAATAATTTTGGAAAAGAACAGCTTTCCTACATTTATAAATGTTACAATATTCATTGGTAAAGGAAAAACATACTTTTTTAGCTCTGTTTCTTTGGCGTGGCAAGGCACATCTTAAGTTTTTTGTTTATTATTTAGTTACCTGCATAATTAGAAAAAATCTTATGCTTGCTGATAGTTTCAAATATAGAGAACTTGACATATGGCTATCTTATTTTAAAAAACAGTCATCTACAGGAAAGAATATAACTTCCTAAATAATTAATAAACCTTGATTGTTTTCTGTTTTGACATAGCTGACTACCCTTTTTTTTGATAGACTGGTTTTGATGAAAATTACACCTTTATGTTCATATCTCACTTCCTATGGAAATTGTCAATACTGTTCAACAGAGGTCTATGGATCATTGCAAGGCCCTCAGACAATGATGGGGTATTTCATTATGCCCTTATCAAAGAATGTGCTATGTAATGGGATTGTGAGTGGTTTTTTTTCCAATTAAGGTGTACCAGTTTCCAGTTATAACTCTATTCCTAGCTAATAATATCTCTTCAGTCTCATTAAGGTATGTTATGCAAATATCAGTTGAGAACTATCATTTAGTTCTTCTGCAAGTAACAAAAGCAAAGAACTGAATAAGGGGACCCAGCTTGTTTGACAGTTCCAGCTTTCATAAACACTTCTAAACAGCTTGAAAAATAAAGCATACACTTTAACCTTCATTCAGCCTCCCACACTGACCCTATTCCTGCCGTCCTTATTGCAGGAAAAATCCTGTTTCACCTCTGGTGGTAACTTTACATCCAGGCTTACAGGACACAATTTTTCTTTGCTTTTTAAGGACCCAGTCTTCTTGTAGGAAAAAAATATCTGTAATTGCTTAGCAATAAAGGTTCAAAACATGTTGTTAGAGCTCTGTGAAATTGCAACAGTCTTGAGCATGTTGAATTGCTGCTATCTATCTAACAGACATATAAGGAACACTACTACCATTTTATTATATTAATATTCCTAATAATAGTTACACTATATAACATTCTTCTCTCTGTCTTTCTCTCCTTTATTTTTTTAAATTTGGATTTTATTAAAAATCATAATCTGACGTTCTTTCTGCTGTTGGGTAGTAATTTTCTCAGCAAATACTAACTCAGGCTACTGGCAAAGCAAAGTGTTGTTCAACATGATTAAGGATATTGGAATTACCCTAAATTGTTAATCTTGTACAACTTCTATCGTATTTGAAGTTCTTGTTTTCTGGAAATGAGGGGAAATTGATCTCTTAAATTGAGTTAAAAATATAATATTAATAAATTGAGATTTATACACTGAACCACCTTCAGTGTAATTTGTTTTGTACAGATTATAAGGCATAAGGGATATTTCCTCTCTGTATTTCAACCAAAATTCAGTAGTCTAATAAATGTGCAAGGGATTTAAATTAGTTTGAACTTACACTTCTGTGAATTAAAGTATTCACATATAGCAATAAAGGCGTAGCCTTTTCCCCTGAGTTGCTGCACTTAAATACTTGCAATAACACCATAGCTTCATGACTGTATGGCTGGATTGTCAAGCAGAATATGTTTTTGTCTAGTCCTTATTGGGATGCTTAGCTGGAACATCCACAATGGGAATGACGGTTTGGGGTCCACCCCCACCCCCTCCACCCCCAGTCCTTTATAGATTGTGCCTAATTGAATTCACATTTATATTTAGGTTGAGTAGAAATGAGGGGTTGTATCTGTATGCAAAATATGGGCTGACAGCTATTTCTGCCCTGGGTGCCTCCAGATCTCAGTGATTTGGTGGTGAAGGTGATTACCTGCTATTAGTCACAACAATGGGCTTCTGGGCATAACAGCATTGAACTAGACCAAAAGCCTAAAAAATGTCATAGAATCAGCAATGACAGGACCCAGGTGGGTGAAGGAAAAGAGCAGCTTTACTGCTGAACTTAAAAGGCAGCTCTTACACCTCTCCTCCTTTGAACTTAAGGGAAGGAAAAAGAAAGCAATTGTGGGTGGAGCAGTGAACCATAGATAGTTTCAGACAGTCTGTTCAAACCATGAGGAAAAACATCTTGAGGCAAAATATTGGGTTTTGTGACACAGGTTAGGCAAATATATATGGGGATGGTTTAGCTGTGCAGATCAGTGTGCTGCTTTCACCGTCACAAATACAGCAGCTGATAAAGTTGCCTTCTTCAGAAGTGAAGGCACTTCTGAGAAAATGTGGAGTTATTCACTTCCCTGAAATGTCTGTTTACTCATGAAAAGTTGCCTAAAACTAAATAGACTTTTACTTTTTGCCACATCCATTAAGCCATTGAACGTTCATTGTGATTGCAGAGCAGGAGCATCCCTTATGCCACATAAACAAGCTGTAATGTGAAAAGGATGATGTGGCTGTGGCTAATATTAGGCACAGCATTGCAATCCTACACTAATAGAATGTCTAATGATAATAATAATAATAATGATAATAATATCTTATGTCTTGTTCAATGTACTGTGTTTAGTTTCAAGTGGAGGCAGTGACGTGTTGGAGCTAAGGAAAACACTGGAAAAGAACAGATGATAATCTTAAAACTTGCAAATACTTTCTGAACAAAAGATTAAGGAGGAAAAACTCCAGAGGAGAATGGCAATCCGTAAAAGGTCATGCTCTGAAGGATGAGGCAAATGAGGCAGTCCAGTCTATCTGATAAAGGTCAAATGGGGTGACCACGAACATTCCTTTTGCTGTTATGCACATAACAAAGCGCTGGTACCTAAAAGGAATGGTCTTCATTCAGCAGTTGTATGAAAAGATGTCAGACAAAATTGGGGTGTTTACGGTTGGTCTTTTGGGTGATTTTACAGTATCTGAGTGTAGTGGTTTTATTTGCATATTTTATCTTCTGTGAGATAAGAATTAGGAGGAATGCAAAGCAGGCTCCAAACTTTAAAGAATATAAGGAAGTTTATTAACAGAACTAAAAGAAAAAAGGAGTAATAAGGGCCGGAATAAACCTTCAGAAGACTTCTCCCTCCCCATCCTCCTCCCTCCTCCCAGTTACAACATAAAGACACAGACTTGGGATTATTTCAGTCAGTTTACCACCTCTGTAATTGTCTTTCATCAATTCACTTTAGGAGAGGAGTCTCCTTGCCCATGCTATTGGGCTTTTCCACATGAAACAGTCTTCTTGTGTCTTCAATGTCACAGAACAACAGCCGCCCGGAGTGGTTTTCTGTTCGCATATGTGAGTCCCTTCCCTCGACTTACAGCTTTCCTCACAACTGTTTTCGAGGGTTCAATCTTAGCTAATGAGGTACTATTTTAAGGATGACCTGTTCAAGAGCAAAGGTTCTCTTCATCTATCTCCGGGATCATCTTCATCTCTAGGAACAGAGGTGGTCTTCTTCCCTGGGAGCAAGGGACTTCACTTCATCACTATCTTTCTCTGTCCAGGCTTTTCATTGGATCACAGCTACTTCAACATTTACTTATTTCAGCACAGGCACCTTTGCTTGTGGCAGTTTAAACGCTTTACCACCCATGCTTATCATGAAATTACAAGGGATTCTCTGATGTGTCAGAGTCCATTACCATACCTTTACAAAAGAATTTCAGCTTCTAGGTTTTGAAGCATCTCCTCTCTCTGGGCTTCAGCTCTTTCTTCTTCACTGACTTTGGTGTCACTATCATGGTGTCTATTCACGTGCCTTTGCCTTTCCCTTTCTTCTGACCTGGGAGAGGATTGATGTCTGCAGGTTTCATTTCTTCTGGGGAACTTACAGCGCTGAAGGGGTTAATCTTACCTGGGCCTGGGCCTTGCAGCTGGAACTTACCTGTCTCTGTTGGTCCCATGAGCGGCTGCACTGGAGAAAGTGGGGATCCTGGCATCCTGGCCCGCATGGAGCCGCGGGGCTGCTCTAGCGGAGCAGGACTGGTTTGCACGGAGCATGGCCATGATCTTGCCAGGCCCCGCTTGGGGATGGCCGGCTCACAGAGAGCCGCCATGGCCCAGCCCCGCCAGGCCCAGCAGCCAGGCCCTGTCTGGCCTGCCAGGCCGAGCGGGCACTCCAGGTACCTGTCCAAGGGCCAGAAGCAAGAGAGTGATTCCCGGGCTTGTTCATCTTTAAACGTGTCTTTTACAGAGGCGTGTCCAGCTTCTTAAGTGGCTTAACAGAGTTGTCAATAATCAAATTAGCCAGTTGATTAGTTCTATCAGGTCTGGAGGAAGTTATAACAGGCCCTTGCAAAAAACATCACTTCTGTGGCTGGTGGAATTTTTTTTCTTAACTAAAACTCCAAGCTGTGCTAACCCATGACACTGAGTCAATTTACTCCATAAGTATCACAGAACCTCAGCAGCACATACACCTGTAGGACACACAGTTGTTTACAGAAAATCCATTTCAGCTCATACCGTGTGGTAGAAGATGAATAGAGGCTTCCTGACACTCAAATTAAGGGAACAAAATGGAAATTGAGCATGAAAAGTGCTTAACAGTGCAGCAAAAGATAGGATTGCTGAAGAAAATAAATCTAGTTTGTTACAAAATTGTTGCCTAGAACTGTAAGGTTTAAAAATGGTCACAGCTCTCTAATTATATCCTATTGTCCCTAATGCATGAATGAAAATGGGAAGAATGAGCATAATGTTTTGATCTGAAACAGCTGGTTTAAGGTAGTGTTCAGATGGATGAAAGCAACCACAAAATGTAGTTATTCTTTATGTCATCCTTTTAATTCATTATTTATATAGTCTATTATAAATTTATATAAACAGAGGATATTAAGGTGACTTCTTTCTCAGTTGTTAATAAAAATACAGTGCATAAACAGTAAGCAGGCTTTTGGAGAGGGAATCGTATTAGTGGGGGGTTTTCTTTGTAACTTGATTAGTTTTGCTGTGTTGAGGGCTACTGAAATTTGATTGTTTCAAGCCACAACAGTGATCTTAATTTTTTTTTTTTTTTTGGTCCCTGAATTTTGACTGAAACAAACCCAAATTTTAAAGAAACTCACTCATTAATACTTAACCTAGATACATGGTAGTAAATCTTAAAGTAAGAATTCTTCACATCTTTACTGAAAAAAAAATTATAAAGTTAAACAGATCAGAGTAAAATGAGATGAAAATTACAGAAAAATAGGTATGTAGCACTTGATCTGCAATGATTTGTGTGCTGTACTTATTTTTCTATTCTATCCTATTGTACTATTTTTCTGGACACACTCCCACTGATATAAAGCTCTGTGGCTATTTCTCCAAAATCACAAACCCTTTAATGTTCAGGTCAAAAATTTGATTTTCTTTTTTTCATGTGCGTTGGTGTTATCCAACAGTAGGTTGAAAATGTTTTCCAAAAAGCTATTTTTTTGTTGAGGGCTGCACATTACCAGCATATAGAGAAATCTTTTTTTTACTCTTCCAAAATAGAAGATGCAGACTGAACTCCAGAAGAGGTAAAGCTCAAAATCTCAAGAGATAAATGGAAAAAATATCTTCTTATCCCCATGTGAACAGATAGGGGGGGAAAAAAGAGAGAAAACATGGAATCATGAAAATGAAAAGCTTTCTAAGATCAATGAGTCCAACCATTAACTCAGCACTGCCAAGTCCACGACAAAGCCATGTCTGTATGTGCCACATCTACACATCTTTTGAGTATCTCCAGGAATGGCAACTCCACCATTTCCCTGGGCAGCCTCTTCCAATGTTTGACAACCCTTTTGGTAAAGAAATTCTTCCTAATGACTAATCTAAACCTCATCTGGCATAATTTGAGGCCATTTCCTCTTGTCCTATCACTTGATACTTGGGAGAAGTGACCAACCCCCACCTGGCTACAACCTCCTCTCAGGCAGATGTAGAGAGTGATAAGGTCCTTCCATGCATCCTCTTCTCCAATTCCCTCAGCCACTCCTCACAGGACATGTGCTTAGCCCCTTTCACCAGCTCCATTGCCCTTTTCTGGGCACACAAAAACAGGGCATCAACGAAAAGAAAGAGCAAATTCACCCCAGACCTCTGCCTGTCAGTCCTGCTTTACAGAGGGCACATAGCTTTTCCTATGCACTGTATTCAGAGGGATGTGGAGGACATATGTCATTGTGGATAAGAATATGACTTAGGATGCTCAGAAATACCTCTTTGAATGGGTGTTCTAACTAAATGGAAAACAAGAGAGAAGTGCTGGCAGGTTGATCTGGAATGCTTTTATTTACACTGAAGATACTGCTATCAATTTACCATGGGACCAAGGGCTGCCATCCCAATGTTATTTTCCTGAGTAGTTAGAAGAACAGCTTGCCCTGCCTTCTGTTTTAAGTTTCTTATCATAGGCACCCCAAATAATTACTTCTCCTTTTTTATATTATTTTAAGAATTCTGTTGCTGTACCTAAGGTAAATGGAGGGAACAGCAATTGATGGAAGCAAGGCTATGCATCTGGTAAACTTTTAGAGTTGCCTAAGTGATTACAAATCACTAGTTTGGTATTTGGGTTTTTTTATACTGTGGAGCTTTAGGTCATCATTCTGAAGCAAAGAAAGAGATACATCTTGAGCATAAAAATCATGGATGGATGAGGATAAGATAACTCATGTGACAGTAGTATGACATTTTTTGCTACACTGGTGAGTTTTCTACATCAAAATATGACTGACTTGCATGAGTACAGTATTTGTACCATGACTATCACAAAACTGAAACTCAAAGTCAAACAGGTGTCACTTTGCCCATCTGTTTTTCTCTTTATATTTGAAGACATTTAATAGAGGGAAAGAAAAGGAAAAAAAAAAAGAAGAAAAAATTGTAATATAGATGTCAAATCTTTAAAACCACAGTAGACAGACACACCAAGAAAAGACTAGTTTGTTATTCCTGTAGGAAAGTTTGGGGAAATATTAGAAAACAAACGGAGAGAAGTGCTTAGGTGGGTCCTTCAATGCAGGGAGCCTTAGGGATAAGGAGGGGGATAATGATTAGAATTAGAGTAAGATCCTAGTGCACAATACAAAAGTTAGGTGTCAGATACAATGTCTGCTAGTAAATTATTATTCTGTTTCTTTGCTGTGATGTAAAGGAACCATCATAAAGATTGATTGAAGTCCAGGCCAGTTTTATCAATTCTGGGAGCGCAAGTGAAGAGATTTCTTTTTGAACAGATACTGTTGACTTGCTTGACTTGGACCAATTATGTCAAGTGAAACCGTCTTATACCACATGTGTTTCATCCCAGATTTTTCTGTGACCTAGAAATACTTTGCTCACAAGGAACTTTGACTTTGAAGAATAGAACTTATAATATGAGAAGAGGAAGTGCAATGTAGAGCAAGTCACAGATCCATTGAGACTGAAACCTCGATAACTGAGAGATGAGAAAAAGTACTTTGATACTCATATGAAGCCTTGTAATTGAAACACTGGCTCACTTGAGTTGCTGCTTCCATAAATTGAAGTGCACAATATGAAGTGACAATTTCCTCATGGGAAATAGGCAAGACCTTGGCCCTTTAACAAGATGTATTCGAAATAATGAAGTGCTCTTCTATGCATTACCTTCAGAAATATTTGCAATTTAAGATGTACCCATTAATAAATCAAAATTATCTTAATTTGGCGTTGTCAGTATGAGAAACCAACTTATGTCAGTCTAATGACTTAATTAAAAAGTATAAATTTTGTATACCATGTTTATTTTTTATAACTGAGAGAGATAATTATCAAGGCTGTAAAAATAATAGTTTGAACAGATTAGTTATTTATTTTTTCAGAAGAGTAGCGCAAGCTTTTAAAAGCTTGATGTGCCAATGCTTTGGCAGGATTTTGCCCATCTCTGAAAATGGGCTCGAATCCTGCACTATAACTGTTCCTTAGCTATCCTTGCAGGCATATCATCCTTGAGCAACCTTAATCACAACTTGTTATGATGGTATATAACATTCCATGCTGTACTATAGGAAATTGCCAAGTGAGGCCTTCAGTAATTGGGACTTGCTACTTACTTTGTAGTGCTCTTTCTTCAGACAAAGGAGTCTTCTCTCCCCCCTCACCCTGTTTACAAAGGACATTTCTAAACATTACAGAATAGAAAACAATTAGAAACTATAGAAAAATGTATGTGTCAATGGCTGTTCAAATAATTAAATCATTGGAAGAAATGTACTCTGCTGTTTGATCTAATAGAGATTTTATCCTAGGGATTTTCACGCAATGGGAACCTTCCAGCCTAGACAAATTACAAGATGATTAAGCTCAGGCATGTGTTGTGAAACTAAGGCTGAGGTCTATGGAACCTGGTCACTATCTGCTCTAATAGAAATAGGAGGGTCTTTCCAGTGAAGCAGGCACGCATTTATGAGTGTGTCAGGGTACCCACCATCAGAAATGTCTGTTAATTACTAATTTCAGTAACTTTATTTCAGAACTGGCAGGTTTTTGTTCTCCACAAATATTCAGGGACATAATCTCCAACTGCTGAATGCAAGAGCATTTCAATTCATTGTAACTTCGGGCACTGTGGGTTATAAGCCTTTTGGCTTTCAGTGCTGGACAATGAGCCACGTCCTCCAGGAAAACACTCTGATATTACTCACTGTACTGTAGTAGCATGTCAACATCTCATTGATGAGCTTGAGATTGCCCCTCTGAGACAATAATTTATACAGCCCACGGTGGAGGAGGAAGCAGCATTGTCCTGCCAGTCCTCAGATTGCCCTCAGTTATTTAGGTACTCTTAGACAAAACTGCAACTTGAACACTGTTGGTTGGAGGCAACCACACCAGTGACCCTCCCAGAAGCTGGAGCCACAGCAGTCAAGTTCATGGAACCTGGTAAAGTCTGGCCAATGTAATTCAAAACCATAGGAATGAAACTAAGTGTTAGTCTAGCTAGTTTATTTCTGATTTTAGAGGCATGCCCCGGGATCCTAAAACTGATCTTCTCCACCTGACTGCTCTGAAGCATTTAATAATGCTGCAAAGGTAAATGGGATTTTCAATACTCTGCTTTTTTATCTTCAGGCAACAGACAGAATGTGATAGTTTAATGATCAGCTGGAATACCATCGTATCTTCACTGCTCAGTTGGTGAAACTCAGGTTTTTCTTCTTCTATCTCCTAAATTAAATAATATTAAAATGATTGGAACATGTACTTTATTCATGATATCCTAAGGCCTCATCTGCTTCTCTTACCTTTCTGTATTTTTCTTTCTTAATGGTTATGTAAGAGGGGTATTAAAGATAATTTTCGTCACTGATAAAACAGTTAACAACAAAAAAGTTTTCCATCCCTCATATAAATCGGCTTTGTTTTTCTTCCTCTAATCTTTATATCTATCATGAGCTGCTTTCACAATATGTACTTTTGTTCAGATTTCAGAACCATGGACTTCCAAATGACTGCATTAGCAATCTAGTCTAAATTGAATCCATGCGTGTTATTAAAGCCCCATGATACAAGAGAACTGCCAAGAACCTGCAAACAGTTTCATTTTATTAATGTAATATTGCAAAAGTAGTCCAATGACTGCGATGGGAAAAATAATTTTGAACCAGAAAATATTAGATTCAAAAAACTTTTCTCGTTTTTCTGCAGTGTTCACTTGTAACTTGCTCTCTCTGCTAAATGTAATTGCTGGTAATATGCTATGCTATGTATATATGCTAATATGCCAGACCCCAAAATGTGAGAAGGGTATGATTATAAACATTGCTTGCATTTAAAGCACCAATTCCCCATATAGAAGGTTTGGCTGCCTTGCTGATTTTGCAAATAAAGAAAGCAAATCATAGCTGTCTAGCAGCTATAGTTTTATAAAATGGAACTGACTTGTTTCTGTAGCGTTTATTTATCTATGATTTTTACAGACCACTTGACTACCATGCAAAAGGCCACAGAAAAACTGGACATCACTGATTTTACTTGGATTTACTGCAATGTGACATTGAGAGCCAGCAACTGTTCTTAGTAGAAATTCTTGTTTCTAATGCTCTGCCCCCAAATCTGGAGCACTTCCTTTTGTTTAGTAATATGTGTTTGTCTGAGTGGAAAACTATTTATTCTGTACAAACTTGATTATAAAGCATCTTCATGCAGAGGAAAATTGAACTACTTTTGTCTTCTGAGGTAGAAAATAGAATATAAATATGTCTGTTCATGTGCTTTTTCTATCTGGTTATTCACTTTCTCTCCCATAACGAATATTTCATTCTATTTGAAGTGCCTTTGTTGTACCTTTCCTTCATGATAGCAGGAATGTAAGTCAATAAACGGAGACTAATAAAGAAATAGTACTCATTAGAGAAATTACAACATTGGAGCATATTTCTCTAAGCTGAAATGAAGTATGCCAGTTGTATAAATGCATTTCTACTGGGACAGACTGCTATCCAAGATCCCAGTTTCAAAGAAAATTATTGGTTCATAATTAGACAGATGATATTTGGAGGTTTTAGTTGTCGAATGGTTAAACTTTTATGTTTCCTGTATGTTAAAATGCCTATGTACGTGTGATGCTGTGTGTCAGGGTGCATTTGGCAACAGGATTGCTAGAGAGATTGTTTCACTTTAAGTGGTAAATTTCCAAGTGTTCAGAAGAAGAGCTTGTTTTTAAGTATCTGGAGTTCTGTGCCTTAGAATTTGCTGAGAGAACGAACCCCACAGTAACAACTGACCTGCTAGCAGTTGTATGTGAGGCCTTTACCTGAATGGTTGTGCTCTGAGCAGATAATGTGGCCTTTCCACAATGGAGTATATGGAATTTCTAAGTGAATGATGTTGTCTCTTTGCTTGCAGCTACACTGCTTCAGTTTTGTTTAGTTTTCTGTGTTTATAACTTAGCATCACTGGAACTGTAGATAGTTACAGAGGCTTCTTAGGCTTATCAACAAGAGATATCTGAAAGGTGGCAGAATTAGATGACCCAAGAAGGGGATTAGACTTTTCTGCAGAAAATAACTGTAATTCATGGTGCAAAGTAAAGAAAGATTACTTTTTTCTTCACTGTAAGTTTACAGTGCATGTTTTTATCCATCTTCCCTCAAAGGTATATAAAGACATGGGTCTGTGAGCAAAAAAAGGACACTCTACAAGAATGGATTCAAAGAGAAAACAAGTCTTAATTGGACTTTGGAGCTATTAATGAAGGGCTATGTCTTTTCCTGTTTGGTGGGGGGTGGTTTTTTGTGTATGTAGCTTTTTGTTTGAGTGTTGCTTTATTTTTTTCCCCTTCATTTCCTAGGAAACAAGCCCAGAATTCAGGCAGACTTAAAAACTTAAAAGCAAAATATAAGTGTGTGAAATGGTATAGAATGTGACGTTTCAGTTAATGCAAACTAAATAAAACCTATTTTCACTACTCAGATGTGTTGACTGAATTTAGAGGAGAGATCAAACCTAAAGACATCTTAGACTTTGATTTGAATAGTATCTTAGTCACTGTTTGCACACTTTTACTCTCAATTTTAATCACATGAGGACAGGACTAATGGATTCATGTCAAGACCAATTATTAAGTGCTTGGTTTGTTTAACTAGATATTCCTCGAAGGTGAAACTGGCTGTGTGCAATAATACTAAAGGTAAAGCAAAATTGTATCCTGGTACCATGCAACAGTATTTTCTTGCTGCTGCGCAGAAGTGAAGGTGAAACTTGCTTTTTGGGCATTAGTATAAATGGCATTTCACTCTGAGGGCCTGATCCAGCTTCTGTAATTGACTGACTGTGACAGAGTAGTAGAGAGAAGACTCTTGGTCAGGCATAAGAAGCATGACACTGATTATGTAGATGCTTATGACTAGACTTATTGCTAATACAGTAGCTAAGCATTGCCAGTGCAGTATATAACATTATCAGGTCTAAAGGGCTATAATATAAAGCAGATTTGGCTAGAAACATAGAGGTTTAAAGCCTTTGGCCTTGCAGAACGCGCAGTTACAAAGCAACAAAAAGCATCTATGGAGCTACGTTAGGATTTTATTTCTGCATGTGATGAGATCTTTGTTCTTTTCCTCACATATCTAGAAGGGAGTGTTCCCTGTTCAGGATGGACACAGCCTGAAGGCAGCCCTGCCAGAGGGAGGGATCCACAGGGAAGCTGTCTGCAACCTTGGCAGAACAGTTTGCCTCACTGGCCCAGTCTGCAGCAGCATTTTACACCATTTTGCAGGCCAAAGTGCACCAAAGTCAATCGAAATCCCCTCAGCTCCCCATCTCTGGAATGCATTAATTATGTGAACATCCAGACAGTTCCTCCTGCAAATCCCACCTATCTTTTGTCATAGTTGCAGTCACATTGACATGAACTCTGCTGAGAACAGGAGTGAGCTGTGCCAGAGTGGTGTCTTGACAACTGTGGGAGTTGGGTAGATGTAGTCTTTCAGTAGCATACTGTGAAAACCTGTCAGACCATCGTATTCACAGATAAGTGGCTTCTAAGAAAATTCAGAAATGGAATTAAAATTTACTAAGCATTTTTAAAACTTGTTTCAAGAAAGTACGTTTCATTTGCAGATCAAAGTTGAGACAAGATTTAGTGTGGGGTTGTTTTAACTCAAAGAGGGCAAATGAAGGGATAATCCAAAAGACTCATGAGCAAAATTCCAGTTAAAACGTTGGAAAGTCAATGGTTTAGCTTAAGGACAGCGGAAGGTAATGTAATGAAAAGGTTGCACTGGGACAGGCAGGGCATTTATCTCTCCTGGTGTCTCGTCTCTGACAGTGTCTGGGGGGAAAATGCAAATGCTTGCAGGAAAGTATAAGGCTGTTGAGGCAAGTGCATAGTAATACTTCATTACTTTGCCAGCCTCAAACCATTTATAATTTGGAAAGTTTCTGGCCTAGAAGAGCTTTCTGTGTAGTTTTATTAACCCTCAATGCATTTCTCTTTCATGAAGGTTCCCAGGCTATTCTTGAAATTGCACTAACTTGCAGTATCCTGTGGCCAGGAATTCTACAGCTTTGTTACAAGTTTTGAGATGAATCAACTACTTTCGGTTATTCAGAAGTTTTCACGTAGTAATTTTAATTTGGAAAAATTTAGCTCTTTTACTAGAAGAAGTGGTGATCACTGTAGACCCTTTTCCCTCCATGTCATTCATATTTTTGTAGTTAGTTGCTGCACATCCTTCTCTTTATTCAGACTAATAAGACCTTTTAATTCACAGAATTCAGGTTGGAAGAATTTCAGGAGGTCTTCAAATCCAACCCCACTCGTTTATAATCCACCTAATCCTTTCATCTTTTTTTGAAGACTTCGCAGTTTTGCCAGGGCCTGTGTAGACAGAGGATCCTTAAGATGCAAATTTGCTATGAATTTTTAGCATATTATAATGAAATTTCACCCCCCCCCCTTTTTTTTCCCAGACATGTGTACCTATCAGCATTTTGAAAATTTAAACAAACCTCTTTAAACTGCAGGACATGTAAGAAGATGTTTTATGTATGATAAAATCGTGTTTGTGAAAAGAAGTCATGTACGTAAATTTTTTTCAGTTAAAGTACTGCTACTTGTTGAAAATCTGAGCATGGAAAGTACAATATATTTCATTTGAGAGCTCATTTTATAAATGGAGTTTCATAAGAAAAGTTCTGTCTTTCCACTAGTAATATCCATAATAATGACATAAGATTCAGAGACAAGATCTTATACTTAACATGATATTAAAGATAGAAATTGATGGAGGAAACATCACAGAAAAACTTTCTCAATCACATTTAAAACTGAGAGAAAGGGTAAAACTTCAGCATTTTGCAGTAAACAACACAGCATCTTTTTGAACTGTGGAATTCATTATTTGCCCGAGACTTCTATTGTATGTATTGTAAAGAGTATAAGGTATTGTAAATCTTATAACCAGGGTTTAGAAAGTCTGAAATTCTATCCTAGGAACCTGTAATGTATATCTCTAATGCAGACTTGTTAGAGTGGAATATTGGTAACGCTGCATTTCATTTCTGCATCTGATGATGCAGTTCATAAGCTTTCACAGGTATGCAACTTTTGACTGAAGTAGTGATATAAAGATGGCCCGGGCATAGACAAGGACCCAAAACTTAATGCTATCAAAGGGGATAAACTAAACAAAGACACATTCTTCATCAAAGAATATGTGGAGCTGAGGTAGTACATCACACAGACTGTCATATCACACAGACTAAACATTCTCCTCGCTAAGGGCAAGCAAAGCTTTCGTGCCAGGTGAGGTGTGACAACAGGGAGCATAAAGCCCATTACACATTCATCACATTTCACAGTACTTCTTCAAAAAAGTGCAAAAAATACCTTTTCAGTCTGTAGAACTGTGTCTGAAAGTGTTGGTCATTGCTGGGTGTAGTTGAATGCTGCCTAACATTTTATAAAAACATGTGCACCACATTTGGGCTTATCTTAAATGTCACACACATAGCCCTCTGAATGGGAACATCGTATCAGTGGTGGCAGTGCTTAAAGGTAGACATGACTGCTCAGGTGCTGATCACCAGCAAAATGAGGAAATGAGACCTGCCTACTGCTTTAGCAGTAGTGGTGAAATTTTAATTATTGTTTCTAACTTTCCATAATACTTCATGGAATTTGTGGCCAAAAGAATGAAGTCTAGAAAATTTCGCTGACAAAATGCTAGGAAGTTTAGGACGTTGTAAGGTTTGGAGAATTGTTGAAGACAATGGATTCTGGAATGCAAAGAAAGCAGAGGAGGTGAGGTGGTAATTTTCAAGCAGATTTGAATTAGATGCAGTGACAGAATGAATTAAGTATTTTCCATATTCTCCTATGCATCAAGCTGATTGGCATATAACAAAGATGGGCTGTCATATGCTGGGAGAAGTCTTGAAGCACCTGGAAGGAAGGCTTGAGGAATCTATATCATTAGAGGTTTTAGAAAGAGATTGCAGAAACAGTATGGAAATACTATCTGCTGCTGCCTTGCTTTCATGATAAGCCTGATTCTGCTGCACTGCACAAGCTGATGTTGGTATTTAATGGAAAAACAACCTGGAAATAATGTGAAAATGAGCTTTAGAAAAAGATTGACAGGCTTGAGAAAATGTACTAATGGGCTACTTTAATCTAACAGAAGCATCGTAACAAGAACTAATGACTGGAAGCAGAAGATGCATAAACTCAAATTAAAAATAAGACACAGATTTTTATGCTGAGAGTGATTAACCTTTGAAAAAAAAACTGCCAAGGGGAACTGTGGATTGTGTATTTCCTGAAGATATGAAATTAATACCAAATGTTCATTCTGACAGTTAGGCTCCAGTTAGGCTTAGTAACAGTCCACAAATAGCCTAATCTTGTTTTCAGAAGTGGAACTGATGTGTTTTTTTTTTGGTTTGGGGTGTTGGTTTGTTTTGGTTTATTTTCAACATAGTCAATTTTTGCTTCTTCCAGCTTGCTACAACCACAGTATCACCTGCTGACCTTCCTTTTGGATTCCAGTCATCAGTCCCTGTTTTAAATAGACAGTGTAACCAATACGTCATAGGAAACAGCAGTTCAGAGTTTGGATGTGGGAGGCTCAAAATGAGATAATAAATTATTTCTTACTATGTTTACCACAGTAAAATCTTGGTTATTCACATGCTACAGGAAAAATGGGCAAAAATTTTATCAGTGAAACGCTGGAAATTGGGTTAGATGATGTAATGATATCTTAAAGACTATGAATATACTAATTCATATACAACTACTACTAGCAGATGGTAATGGTGAGCTTATTTCTGCTTAGGAATTTGTGTCTTGCCTGACTTGATGCTATTATTGATCAATTTTCTAAATAACACAGAAGTAATAAAACATTTTTTTATGATATCTTGATTTTTGAATTTAAAATTCACCTGTAAATTGCACTATTAATTTTACGCGCAATGTCATCGTTCAGTATTAAATCCAACATTCTGTGCAACATTACATTCAGTGCTCTAACCCTGACTGTAGCATACAGAGCACTGCAATCAGCCTGATGGGATCATACATTCACATTACTAGGCCCCTGTAAACCGTTTGACTGTCTTTAAGTCTGTAGTCAAAATAAAAATGGTCTTTTTTCAGTTGTCCCATGTCCTTTTGTATGCATAAGAATATAGCAGTATTTTTCAAGTATAAAAGTTTAGCAGAAGAAAGAAATCAAAAAGATTAGGGGGAGGAAAAAAATCCATCTTTCCTTACTTGACATTTTGTTATTAGGGGGACTCAGCAACGAATAATTAGTATAGGATTCTTTGCTTGCTTAGACTGCTTATTTACTCCCTACTTAATATTTGTATATTCAGTTGTGCTGAACAGCACAACCAAAGCTTGTTCTGCATAAAATAAAAGCTACTCCCTGGCTCTGGAGTTACACAGTTTAAGTGTCAGCTTGTAATACCCTTGCTCATTTTGCAAAGATATATACTTTGCAAATAGTCATTTTGAATTAAGCAATGTACTACTCAGAAGGAAGAAATGATGCAAAATGTGGCCCTAAGGATAAGATTCATCTCCCTTAAATTAGCTATTCAAAGTGCAGTTAAACATTTCCTACTTGATCCCTTTTAATATTGATTCAGCTGTCTGGCCCAGGCAGACACTTTCCTTGTCTATATAATGTACTGTACTTCGAGCAGTCAGGAGCTTGACTTGGCAGTGAACTTCCAGGCTCTTAGACTCCTGCTATGGTTCTTAGAACTCTCATCCTTTCCCTGCATTGATTCCTTCAGTTGTCCACTTTTTTCTGTACCTGTCCATCTTCCTTCTATAGAGTCATAGAATCATTGAAGTCAGAAAAGGCTTTAAAGTCCAACACTTAACCCAGCACTGTCAAGCCCACCACTAAACCAGGCCCCTGAGCATCTTTTAAATACCTCCAGGGATGGTGACTGCACTATTTCCCTGGGCAGCCTGTTGCTTTCTGGCTTTTTCAGACAGGCATATGAAGTATTCTATTCCCACTAATATCATATGAAATGAGGGCCAGGGAGAAAGGGAGCAACAGGGAAGATAGGTTGACCAAGCTGAACTCCATTTGATTACGTCTCCTGGTGTGCTGTTTCAGGATCATACGGATGCAACACATGATTTCTCTCCGTCCGAATGATGCCTTAGGTTTTAACGTTTATATTTTTTCAAATCCTGTATTGCCTAGTGTGTAACTCTGAAGTCTCTTGTAGCTTGTTAGCTGCTCTCTTAGGCCAGATAGACACAACAAAGCTTCTCTGAGCTTGCTATTCAAGGACACTCAGGCTGTCCTAGCTCTAAAGGTGTAAACTAAGGCTGCAAGAAATGTGGAGAAATTGAAGAAAGCTAAAGTTTTAATTGGTGAATTTATGCTGATATGCAAATGGACCAAAGCTATAAAAGTGTGAAGAGCTCGTGACTTGTTGTCCATCTTGGGGTCCTTTTTGGAAGTAGCCTCTGTCTCCCCAGAGTGGTACCTTTGAAGGCCTTTCAAATAAATACCTACCTTTATTCCCTTACTCCTGTCTAGTCTCTCTTTCTAGGTAGCTGGAGAAGGCATCACCACCTCATCATTTCAGACTTGGTACATGTAACAGAGGTAGCTTGCAGCTTGGTGCAGAATAGAGGTCTGAGACAGCAGGACAGCTATTTTGGAAGATCATGGAGTTTGAAACTGGGATGTCATCAGCAAGAAATGTGAGTATCAGGAAAAGCTTTAATGTTGTGTGGGGAAGGAGGTAAGGGAAATGTGCCAGAGAAAACTGCTCCATAAAGTCTCGTGCTTCTCTGTCCTTTATGAGAAAACTTCAGGGGAAGAAGGTGAACTTCAGAAACCATGTCAGAAGCCTTCAGCAACCTTTCAAAACAAAAAATGTGTTTGCTTTCCCTCCCAGACACTGGGAGAAATCCCAGATTTATGTAGTTGTACAAGCATCTAATAGCTCGAGAGATGCTTACATACCTTTGATCTGATGGGCTTAAGTGTGAGCATAACCATTGCTTCTGCTTCCACCTCTGTGTGAGCCAGTGGTATAATCCTGAACAAGTGTCTTTGCTTGCTCTTATTGCTGGTTTCCCTGTGCATAATACAAAGACCACAATAGCCAATTAACTTCTGAATTTTGGTGCATGGACATAACTAAATTGCGTGCTGTACTCAGGAACTAAAATAATTTAGAGGATGAGTTAATCAGCACTTCTTACTAACACCCATCTACTTGTGAAGTGTTCAGGCATTACGTCAACTACCGTATGCTTGGATTCATTATGCTGGAGTGGGCCCACATCTATCTCAAAGATAGATTATGCAATGCTTAGGCTATTCTCTGTCTCCAACCTTGGCTAGCAATCTGGGGCTGTTATAAATCTGGGATTGTTATAAATCTCTGCTGTAATTTCTATTATACTGGACTGGTAATTGAGTTTTTCTCCTGCATGCTTATGGTAATGGATTGCAGGTTACCAAAATTACCACTTATTGTATCCACCAAATGCAAGCCACTAACTGACAAAATTACCAATTACTCTAATGCAGGTAATTGTTTTCCTTCAGGTTTTAAGTCTTTTTCTTTAATGGGATTCTTAATTCCTCTAGATGTTGTTTGTATCCATCTAGCCAACAAAACAAATAGATCTGTTAGCGCTTCCTCACTTTTAATGATTTTTTAAATAGGTGTTTCTTATTCATCCTGAGTTCTCGTGTGTTTTCTGAGAAAGTTTAAATGGAGTTTTCTGCATTGGAATTAATCTACCTGTAGAATAAGTGTCTGTTTTCTGAAGGGTTTTCTTTGAACAGAGTATTTATGCAGAAAAACTTATGAGAAAAAAAAACCAAAAACAACTGGGGGGGAAGGGAATGGAAAAAAGTGTCATGCCTAGATATAATTGAACATTAAGTAATATGTGTAGATATAACTTAATGCTTTTTTTGTTCTGTTCCTGTAACTGCATTCCTGCAGAAATGCTATGCTATGACTCACAGATAACTTTCAGCAAGCTATTTATGTATGTAACAAAGTTTGGTTTGGTTTGTCGTGGTTTTTGCCTTTTTTTAATTTTTTTTTTTTTTAGGGTGAATAATGTAGTCAGAAATCTCTCCCTCACAGTTATGTCCTTGTGGATAATTAGCTGAAGAGCTTAATCCTCTATTTCTTATCCATGGCATAAAAGGTTGGGATGCATGTGTGTCTTTCCATTGATACTGGTGCTTCTATTTTACTCATTTATTTGGAGATGAGAACCAGCTCTGTTTATCAGTGAAAGAGAAGAGAAGGTACTCACTTTCTTCTTTAATTTGTCCCACTTGGTTTCCATGTACTTTGATACTTTGAGACATCCCCAAAGAATACAAGTTCAGGAAACTGATAGGGAAACGAAGCTTTAGTTTTGCAACCAGTGTTAGGAAGCTCTCTCGCAGCAACTTAAAATTTGGGAAAGGTTTCTTTTAGAACATTTCATTTGGACAAGAGTATCATAGAATCACAAAATTGTTTAGGCTGGAAAACACCTTTAAGATCATCAGGTCCAACCATCAACCTAGCACTGCCAAGCCCAGCACTAAGCCACATCTACACGTCTTTAATGCACCTCCAGGGATGGTGACTCCACCACTTCTCTGAGCAGCCTGTTCCCATGCCTAACAACCTCTTGGTGAAGCATTTTTCCCTAATACTCAATCTAAACTTTATCTGGTGGAGCCTGAAGCCATTTCCTGTTGCCCTATTGCATCCTCTTGTCCTATCCCACTCCTCTGTTTAAATTGGTATTTTAACAGTACAGGCTTGACATCTGCCCTGTGTCTCACTTGCAAGATGAAATTCTCCAAAGAAACCACCACCAATATTGCTAGAAGGCTACCGGGGACAAACAGTGCTTTCTGGAGATCCACAAGGCAAACTCTTAAATATTTTTGCAAGGACTGTAAGGAAGGCCCATTGCGTTGTTTCTCGAGAGCTAAAAGCAAACCTTTTCTATATCAAATCAAATACTGTTTTCCTCCCCTTGATATGTTCTACCTTATCTATATATTCCAGGTGACAGATTTTATCGGCTCGTTCTATCTTTAAGGAATGTATAGACAGGTTGGTTTTTCTTTCAAAGTCTGATAAAAAGCTTGTCTCTTCTTTTTCCATAGAATTTTAATTAAATATACTGTTCCCTGCTTGGGATAGGGTTTACCAGGGGAGAACTGCTCTTGTTCCCTTGTGCAATATGGGCAAATAACCTGTTGGAATAAGAGACACTTAAAGGATTGTAGGACACTGAAATGGTCTCCAGGATCTCCTCCCTGTTCATTTATAGGTTTTATTAATTTCATGTGACCTTTCTATTTAGCTGCATAGATAAAAATATTTTTAAATGGGAAATTGCTGCTGGTGTTGTACACTAGGTATTTTTTCTTAAGTTTAAGTCTTACTTAATAAGAAGTTCACTAACATTTAGACATAATATCTGAGGTCTGACCATAACAAGTAACGAGATAAATCTCCAATGGAAATAAACTCTCTTCTTTTAAGATTCCACACTGTTTTTAATATTTCTCTTTAAAGGAATACTATTTCGCACTATATACCACATCTTTTGTTCCCATCTTTCCCCAGCATAACCTAAATCCACAATTACATGAATCCATAATTTTTCTGTTACGTTTCAGTTCAGGGTTGCAAACCTTGTCCAGGTACTGTCCTTTACTAAGTAAGACAAGGTAGCCGAATCTTTAGTCAAATGTCAAGGGTTAAATTTGCGCTGTTGATTTGAATTTATGTCACCTGCCTTCTTCCTTCACTTATTTCTACACTGTTTTAAGTAGTTCCATAAAATGTTTAGCAGTTGCTAGAAAAGTTGTTTCAGAAAAAAATAAAGGTCACTCAAAAAAAGACACAAAATTACCAAATTTTCTACCAAGCTAGAAAAGGCTCAACCATTTAAAAGGTCAGATTAAATAAGATACACTGTGGGGTAATTTTCCCCCAGCTGCTTAGCTTTTATGAAAGTTGATGAAAGCACAGAGGTGAAGGAGCTGTGCTTGTAGAAACAGTTTCCGAAGCAAAAATTGATGAAGATTGATGTGTCTTCTGTAAAGTGCCCTTCAGAGATACCTATCCACTTAGGAGGTGAGTATCTCTGTGTGATGATCACGAAGTATTTTTTTCAGCTCTCACGTCTCATAAAGCAAACACCCTCAGCATAGAATTATAAAGGGACAAAGATGGAAGGAACTTCAAGAACTGGCTCAGACTTTGGTGCATCTGCCCTTGAATTTTGTGTCATGCCTCTGTGTGTTGACAGATTGAATACTGTATTACGTGCTGCACATTGGCAACTGATAATGTGTTTTTATTAAATGCTTCTTTTTTTTTTCATATTCTCCTTTGAGAAAAGTAAAGTAATACTGTTATTTGTAGTGTATGTCAGTGAATGCTTTAAGAAGGTCATGTTATCAAAGAGCTGCCCTGTGTGCCTGTGGGAATTTATCTGTTTTATGTCCATCTTTTCTCTTTTGAGTGAAAGATTCAATGCTATGTGTCATAGAAGTTCAGTTTTAAATATAACACTTACAGATTTTACAACAACTCTTTGGGGCTGCTTCAAAAACTGGTAGGTAATATTCTCCATGCAATGAAGAGAGATTGTATTCGTGGGAATAGATGTGCAAGGTACGATCTGAGATATGTTGATCATAGAAAGTTAACAGTGAAAGGAAGGAAGAAGAGATAACAATGGCCATCAAAGATGCTTTTGTCTGAGAACCTGGGAAAATTGGGAAAATTTTGTGAAAGTTGTTGGGGGCTTTTTAAAGGAATTTTTTGTTTTCTCCAGTTTTCTTCAGTTTTTTTGTAGAATAACTGGAAGCATTCGTAAGGAATTGCACATCACTCTAGGATAGGCACATGCCCTATTTCAATTATCATTTAATTACCATTAAGGAGTGTCTTCTGTTGCAGCTGATGCTTTTGTATCCACAACAACTGTTATTTATACAAGGAAAGAGGGTTGAGGTGTGCTGGTTGTGCGTGTGTGTTTTGGGAGGGATTCTTTACCAAATGCTTTGCTGTTCTAACTTTCATCCAGCTTCCATCTGGAGAATTCTGTTTCAGACCATGTGTAAATCACCCTGGTAATCCTGAAACTGCACTGAGAAGGCACTGGACTACAAGCAAAATTTTTTAGGAATTTTCAGACCCTTAAATGGTATTGAATTTCCCTCTTTCAGAGGCTGTTTTTCTTGCAAAGCCGTGTTATCAACAGCAGAGTTAATAAGGAACTGAGACTGCTGCCCCCTCCAATCTGAAGGCCAGGGAGCCCGGCCACCTGCTCTCTGGTGGAGATAGCTCTCACAGTTCTCTCCTTGGAACAAGAAATTAACCTGCAAGACACCAGAAAAAGCCTCTCCTCTCTGAGTTTAAGAATTATTTGAAACAGATAAATAGAAAATATTCTTCCATGGTGTGAAGCTTGTGTCTCATAAGCATCTAAATTTTGAGGGGTCATTTTATTTTTCGTATTTTAGGTAGAGAGTGACCAATTGCCTTTTATTCTGCATTAGTCTTTTTGTATAGTAAATACAGCAAAAACACTGAGAGCTTAGCTCCACACCTTTTCATGTGTTATGTTAACATTAAATAAGAAGTGTAGTTACTCACTTGGATAGCACTTTCATCTTGAATACTTTTAGCAGTTTTAACCTATTTTTATATTTTTAAATTAGGCAGTTAACTTGAAATAATCTGGTAAAGGTGACTTTATTCCACTGTTCTGTCCCATATCCTTAGGGGTTCAGTTTGCTCTATCAGCTTTGAAACTTAATCTTTGTCAAGCTTGCTTTTTGGACAGAACAAAATGGTGTTATCTGTTTAGTTAGGCGCAGCTAGCAACTCAGGGTTAAATCAGGAACTGGCGTTTGGTTGTCATAGCAGGAAGGAATGTTCCAGCTGAATCACAATATGTATTTTATTACAGTATATGCTTTCTCTGACTTGGTCAACCACCCCACTTCTGAAAAAAAATTGGTGCAGAACTCTATAGTGCCTATAAAATTCACCTGGGGCCCTATTCTTGAAGGTTAAAGTACATGTTAATTAATATACCATTAGTATAAGTTTTAATGGGATTGGTACATCTCATTTGGGTTCTTCCATCCATGAGACTCAGAGTGCTCCTTTTAATACAGATGAGCGGGATACCTATATGTTTATAAATATACTGTATACAGCATGCCTTTGAATGTGGGGGAAAAAACCCTAACATGTTTCAGGAGGACTCTCCTGGATTTTCATCACGCTAATGTGGTACAGGTATTCAGGTTTCTTCTCATGAATTTGGACTAAATTTCAAAGATACATATAATTCTCAGTGCTTGGTTACTCTTGGATTGACATTTTTGCTTTAAAATTTACATTTTTAGCTACAGGGTAGACTTTGTTAAATTCTACTCAGTGGTAATCTTGGAAAAGATTTTTCTGTGCTTTGTCCTTCTTCCTAAAGCACAAACAATATTTGTATTGTATTGCAAAACAATATGTGTATTGTTCATGACCATGTAGAAGAGATGTAGGTGCAGGAGACCATGACGTATAATCAGTAAGTATTTAAAGCGATAGCTACAATAGTTTCTTTGGATACATGATTCCTTTATAATTCCCCAAACAGATGTTTTTGTTCCTGTAGTGCTACACTAACACTCCACTACAGTAGTATTCCAGCAGTACTTACTTTATTAAGTGTATTTCTTGTCTCAGTCTAACTGGGTATAGCTCAGTGAATCACTACAGCACTTTTAGAAGGCAAGAGTGCATTCTTGCACTAATCTAAGTTCCTATACATCGTTTGATAAAACTAAGCAAAGCAGAGTAGTTCTTTTTAAAGCTTGTATATAAAAAAGTAAAAATCAATAAGACAAATCTGCTACTAAAGATGTGCTTTCCTGACCATGTGCTGGGGGTTAAAAATTTCTAAATAAAGTGCAGCTTACTTATAGTGATTGTCAACTGAGAAATATTCTTGAGGTATTCACCCCTTCTAAAATTAGAAGGAAACAAGAATTTTTCATTCAAATTCTCTAGTCATGGCAGATTTTCAGAGCCTTCTTTGGAGTCTAATTGCTTACAACTTCTTTTGCAGTTTTAGTTGGATTCGTTATTCTCTATCACTGCATCTAAATGTAAATGAGCTGTGTGCAATTGTACCTTCCTGGTGACAAAAGCCATTTCTGTACCTGGCAGCATGTAAAAATTCAGAATGAAAAATTTTCTAAATGGTAAACAGCATGAGTCCCTGACATTTCTACTGAGCCATGCTAAATGAACTGTGTTTTACATTCAGTAATTAGTTGATTGTGCAGATAAGAGAAGGTAAAAGATGCAGTAAGTATGGATTTTGTTAGGGTATTTTTAGTCTTTGCTAAAATAATGCTTTTATTTGGTTTGCTGTTTTTCTGTGTTTTCTTTTAAGTGTGTTTTTCTCACTGAAATGCATGCAGTGCAACACAATGGTTAGAGCGTGATATGCTGTAGTGTACTTGGTCCAATACAAATCCAACTCAGCTTCCAGAACCTACTGCTTCTGTTTTAAACTAAAATCAGAAACAAACATGCACAAGCTAGCTATTAGATTCTTTTGACATGACCTATCATATTTTCAACAAACCCACAATGTTTATTGCTTTTAGCATGTTTATTCCCACATGTTCACATACTGCCTTCTTCACTTCATGCTTGTGTACTAGTTTGAAATCAAACCAGTGGGAGATCGCAAGTCAGAATTATAATTTTAATAGGAGAAAATTAAAAGAAATAAATANTACTCTTGCTAAAACATAGTTGTGTGTCATTGTTACATGTTTCAATTAGCACATCTTCCTTTTGCCAGTCCTCCATTATTCCTTCTGTTGCCTGATTTCCTGAAGAACACTTTTATGCCAGTGTGACTTCTTCAGGTTACTCGTTTAAGGAGCAGCAGGCTCCCACCTGAAGACAAGAGCTCATCTCTCAGACTTGAGCTGTGCAGATTCCTGAACCAGCACGGAGCACCGGAGTGTGATGTCCAACCCTTAAGGGCAATGGAGCATCCGAGATTTGTAGATGCTAGTGGTTGAAAGGAATGACGTAAGTCAGAGGATCCGCAAAAACTCACAAAGTTTTGTGAGTAAATTACACAGTTGGATTGGAAGTTGGAATGTTGGTTCCTAACCTACTAAATGAGCAGTGGGCTTTGGATAAAGAGGTAAGATGAAATGAAAGAAGGAAGGGAAGAAGGAAAGAAAGGTCACCAGTCCTGGTTCCAGTGTTGGTCCAGCCAATGGGATGTCCAGGGTTCCGGAACATATGTCCAGCCTTGGTGAGGGTACCTTTTTATAGACAGGTTTCTCACTTCTCATGCAAATTAGTTTTGTGCAGAATATTCTTCCAGACCTTTCTGGAAGTGGGCCAGAGGGCTTTGGGGTCTTGGNCAATTCTTGTCTGTTATTGCCAACTATCCTTGTCTGGCTGCACAGCCATCTGGCTATCGTGTTTGAGACATGCACACTGGCCCCTTATCTTCTGGGATTCTACAAGGAGGCAGTGCTCAGAGGTGAAAAGTAGAACAGACTTTCTGGAAGCCTGAGCAGGATGGGAAAAATGAACTGCAGACACTGATGACACCATAGCAGTGAAGTGCATTTTGAGTTACAAGATGCAATCAGGCTTTAGTTCTTATATTGCAAGGCACTTGCTCATTTTGCCCTCTTGCAATTGCTTAACACTCTTTTATGTATGTATTTATTTATTTATTTATAATTTGAAACATGCCAAGTTACAGAAAAGCATCCCAGTCTCTTTCTGAAAACTCAAACTCTCCTCTTCCTTGGCGCTGCCCAGGAGTTGTGAATTCCTTCCAAACTAAAACCCCCTCTATCTGAATCTGATTCACAGCTTCACCCTGCTTGAGTCTGAAAACCACGAGGCACAATAATCCTGGCTCAGCACATCAAGTTACTAGGGTCCAATTCAACCTCTAGTACTGCTGAAATAGTCAATCTGTCTGCTTTTAAATTTGGAACAGGTATTGAGCTATAAGCAGCACTGGACTAAATTTTTAGCTAGGATGTGAGAAACAGCAAAAGCAAAAAAATTATTTTTGGATGCTTGAATCACTTCCAAGTATTTTGTTTCCTGTCCATGCATTATGGCCCCTTGCTCTTCACTAATTTTAGTGAGCATAATATTTTGCCTGTGAGACTGCTTCTAAAATGTGAAAATTGCATCTGTGGGTAGAATACCACCAGTGGTTAAGGACGGACTATCTCTGCTCCTGTTCAGAGGTAAAGATGTGTAAGGAGTAGGCACTTGGCTTATTCCAGACACCTCTGTGACTCCAGTCAAATTGTAGAAAGCCTCTTCTAATTTTCCAGCTTCCTGACTGAGAGTAAATAGGTTGATGGGGGAATGGAAAGCAGAAGAAAATCTCACTGCAGTCCCTGCTCACAGCAGGAGGTAGGCAGGTCTTTCCACGGATGAGAAGAAATTATTTCAGTTCTGTCCCTCTTGGGCACACATGGAGTTAGAGAAACTTGTGCATTTTGAAATAACAAATTACTATATACCACAACCTTTTTATAGCCCACTTAGATACAGAATATATATTAATTTCCCCAAACAGAAGAAAAATATCAAAGCAAAAATTAACTCCAGTGGTTACAAAAGTATTTGTTAGTTTCTGAGCCTTTAAGACACTTGTTCTCATCAAAATACATTTTGAGAGAGAAAACACCAAATATAAATTAGAGATGTTCTTTGTAGAAAAAGATCTGTAGATGTAAGTGAACACGATGAATGTATATGAAAAAAACATTGACCATTTGGAAACAATATTAGGAAAAAAGGTGTTGCTAGATTAGAATAGCATGTGGTACTGTTCTACCAAAGTGCAAAATAATATTTTTTGTGGCTTTCAGTGCAGTGTATAATAAATGCATATATTTGTATAAATGGATATTGTTCTCATGTATCAGAAAGTAAAAGAGAAGATATTTAAATTCCAAGTCCTAAAGTTAAAAAGTTTTAGGATTCATCTCTGCTGACACATGTAATTTTTATTTTTTGAGACTCCTCTGCTTTATTATACCTGTCAAGCTAATCTCCTGTTTCTTGTTTATTCCCTCTGTTTCTTTGTACTAATCATTGAAACAAGAGCCTACTTGTGATAATGGGCTTGTATGTGGATCACTGGTGTCACCATGAAAGGGTGACATTGAAGTTAAAAGAAACTACTAACGAGGGTCTCAGGGGAAGTGGAGCTAATTAGTCAAGTTTAAAAGGGATAATTCATTGCAGCCTTTGTCTTAGAAACACATTTCAAAGTTTCATTTCCATTTCAAAGTTGCAGACTGTAACTTGCAGAGTTACCACGATGCATTTAGCTGGAGAAATAACAATCTGGTTCTTTCTGACTGGAAGTTGAACAAGATTCCTTAATGGCATGTGAGTCTCAGGTCATCACCCTTTTAAAAAACCTAGGAGACCACATTTAGGGTGATCCCTCCCAGTTACTTTGAACATGTTTTCCTTCTTTCTTCTTTTTCTTTTTTAGCCATCTTCCAAACCTTAAAAATAATATGCATATACATGTAAAACCAAAAATTTCCACCTTTGAAAAATGTGTCAGTTTAAGTTCTGCACAGGATTGTGCACAGTAGCTCAGTTGTCTCCATATTCTAAAGAATATAGAAGGCGTGTGAGCAATCAAAATGCCTTCTAGGTATCTTTACTGAAGGTTGAGATGGTGACAGTTGTGCAGTTGGTATAACTGAGGTTTTATGTTGCTCTAATCAGAACTGAAGTTTTTTAATAGTTTCACTTAGAGTAGTTAACTCTATATCATTTCTTTTGAGAGAAGTCATTTTAGGATATAAGGAAAATAATGGAATATTACTTCCCTATTTCTAAACAAAAGAAAATATTTTAAAACTTTTTCAGCAATTATATCTGTGAAACAATGTAACTTTTAATGAGCAGTAGTTTATAATCTATCAAGTGAATGCTTCAGTGATCATACATTTAATTGGAATGTGCCAAAAAATCTTGTTTCCAGAAGAAAATAATGCTAATCTGATGCTGCTGTCTTGAGCTAAAAATTATCTGGTTAAGGAAAGCATCTAACTGGCAGGAAATAATCAAATTAACATTCCATACATCATGTTAACTTTGCCTCTTTCACGTGTATGTCAGGATTTTAAACATTTTCTCAAATCATGTCTATAGAACCATAGAGCTGTTTCTGATATAGACGCTCATCTTAAAATGTGATTAACTGCAGTCCATGGCAACAGAGGGTCTTCACATTGTTTGTGGTTTAAAAGCTCAGTGAGGCATTTCTATTCAACAAGCTAAAAGTTAATTATAGCAATGTAAAAAAAGACAGAGAAACTTCTGACACGATACCTGAATCTGCAGCTAGGCTGGCTAAGCAATTTGAAAGGCATTTGGGAATACATGTATTTTGAAAGCTGAAGAGAACAGTTATACTAATGATTACTGACTAAATTGCAATATAGATTCTAGCCAGCAGTTTGCTTACCGTATTTTACTGTCCATAAGGGCTGACTGGAGAATTACAAGGAAGCACCTAAAGCAGAAAAGAATGAATATAAAAGCTGAAATATTATGGAGGATGCTTAATCATGTACTTTAAATATTATTATTACTGACAGAAGAAAAGTAAAAATAAGATTCATACACTTGCAAGTGTAGAGAATAAAATAATTTCTCAAGAAAGGAAGAATTAAAAAATACAGTAAATGAAGTAACTTAATAGGGAATATAATTTAATACCTATAAACTGCACAAAACTAATTTACTAGTGTTTTGCATTAAATGAAAATATTAATAAATAATATAATTAAAATATTATTGTATGAGTAGACATGACCCTTGTGTTTAAAGACCTGATTCTAGAAATAGATGAGAAAATCTAGAAACCACAAATCTCACTGAACTGTACCCACTGTAGCCTTAAAAAACAGTGATTTGAGTGTATCTGATACTTGTAATTCTAATTCTATGTAAGGTGATCTGGAAAAAGTACTCCAAGGGAAGCAAATCCTGTAGAAGGAAAGATATAGTGCAATTTCTCTGAATAAACAGGTACTCAGAAACTTGAAAAGGGTATAGATGAAAATGCAGATTCTGATTTGGTAGAATTATTTCCTAAGTGAGGCTGCAACTTCAGTAACAATGCAGGCTTTTCATATACAGAATTTTCTAGAAAACGTGAATAATCCTTCAGTTTGATGTTCAGAGCTTTGTAATGTCTTTCTGGTTGCTCTGTGACATATTGAAATAAACACAGAGCTATTGTTTATTCAGATAGGAGGCCAGTATACTTAACAACTAACCACCTCCATTTCTTAATACTCTTTTTAAAAAAATACTGAAAGGAATCATTGGGAATAATTTTGTTTGTGAAAGACTTAAATTGGTATCATCTGACAACAACCTGGCCACAAAATTCAAGATTAACAAATTTCCCTGTATGACATTGAGGGTTGCTGTCCCCCGGCTTTGCACTTTAGAGAAGCACTAACTCCATTTTCTTTGTGTAGAGAGGAATATTACAAAGGCACCATGTTAGCTTAGGCTTTCTTCTGTTTAAGCTTTTAAGCATTTACATTGATGGGAAACAGGGTGATTCTTGACCTTTTGAAGTCATTTTACTTTGGCCATCACTCATTTGCAAGCTCATTTGAAAAGCACCTCAGAATCATCCTTAAGGCAAGAACTTCACTTATAAAATTATTTTACTATACAAAGTGAAAAAAGAAATCTCCAGTTGGTAGTAGATTCTGATGTGTATTTTCCCCTCGTTCCAGTGGAATCTTAATTATGCAATTATGTCAGTCAGTCTTTTATGTCAGCAGACAGTCTTTTTCTCAAAAGACTATTTATTCTATTATGTAAGTCTGTGAAGTAATCTTTGCTCCATTATGACCAGCAAAACCCTGTGGCATTGTGACTTCATTTTGTTTAATTCCCTTGTGAGAAAAATTCCCTCTACAGAAGTCCTGCAGAGAGCTTTTCTCACTATCTATGTAGAATACTGGAGTCACCAGTGCAGGAACAAATTTGTGTGGTGTATTTTGTCCTCATTTCTCCTTTTTGTGTGGATGTTGGTGTGTGTGGTGTGTATTTCTTTAGTACTTTGTTTTTGTTTTTAAAACAGTGAAAGGCAGCATGTAACATGGTGTATCATTGAGTGGGTAGCTAGTAATCTCTTTTAAATTATGTCAGTTCTGTGTCTAAAATGCTTTTCAAATAAGGTGTCTGAACAGAAGCTTTCTGTAAGGTTGTGGTTCAACCCCAGCTGGCAACCAAGGACTGTGCAACTGCTCACTCACTCCCACCCTCCTGGTGGGGAGGAAAATGAGGAGGAAAAAAAAGAAAGTAAAGCTCAGGGGTCGAGATAAGAACAGTTAATTAACTGAAACAAAATAAAATATGCTAATAATGCTAACGATAATTTTAGTGAAGAGGAGAGAGAGTAATAAAACCCAAGAGAATTAAGTGATGCCCGATCCAATTCTTGCTCCCTGCTCACCAGTGCCCAGTCCATCCTCCAGCAATGATCAGCAGTTCCAGCCAACACACCCTGGTTTATACACTGAGTATGGTGTTCTGTGGTAGGGAATACCCCTTTGGCCAGTTTGGATCAGCTGTCCTGGCCATGCTCCCTCACAGCTTCTTTGTGCACCTGCTCACTTAGCACGGGAAGCTAAAAAAACCCTTGTTTTAGGGTAAACAGTACTGAGCAATAATGAAAACATAAGTGCATTGTCAATTATTAGTCATGCTAAATCCAAACCCCAGTGCTGTACGAGTTACTAGGAAGAAAATTAATTATATTTCAGTCAAAAGTGCCTGGGGGAGTTGCAGGGGTGTGTTTGTAACCAGGTGTTCTTTAAGGTCCCTTACAACCCAGGTCGTTCTATGATTCTATGGAAAGTAGGACACGTAGTTAAAAGGAAGCTTCTCATTTACCTGCTTGTGTAAGTCAAAGGGCTCAGATTTTCCCAAGGATATGCAGTATGCTATTTGCCTGAATCAACAGTGCCATTAGTCCAATTAACAGGGCAGAAAACAGGAAACTTAAGACGTAAGTTGTTGTTAAACATTGTTTTCTAGAAAAAGGATAGGAAAATCTCAGAGCTGAAAGTACTAAAATTATGTGGAACCTAAAATATGAATAACTTTCTCTCCATCGCTTACAAAAAGAATGAGCCACCTTGAGACTTGCTAAGGAAATTTATGAAACTGCAGAGAAATACCTACCTTTTTTCTCCCCTTTAACTTCTGGGTCATTCAGCCCTATAAGCTGAAGCCAAAACATTTAATTAACTAGGCCATCATCACAGTCTGAGCGGACATGAGTAGAGCTGTTTTAAGACAATGTCATATATCAGACATAAGACCACATTTTCCTACACAGTGAAGACAAATCCAGATATTCCACTCTTTTAAAAACCATAGGAGATGTTGGTTTCTTCTCTTTATTAATGGGCTGCAGACTAAAAATGGAATCCCTGTTCCACATGGGGATGGTTACAAGTAGAGGCCACATTTCTTATGTTTAGAGATCACCTTACTTTCACATTGACCTGTATCTGTTCTCATATGTAAAGCAGGACATAAGAATTCTTTTAACTTCAAAGGGAGTAAAGAGAAATGTGTATTTCTTTGAAATAGAAATGCTACATCTCTATGGTCTGTTGTTCCAGTTCAATAGAATATTTAGCCTGTTAATACTGATAAAATGAGGGATGTGTTTCTTAAGAAAAGGAAGTTTGGAGACTGCCTTCTCCCGTTCACTCATCTAAAGTCTAAGTAACACTTAACATTTAGAGAAATAATAAACCATTAGGCTAGTTTGGAGAGCCAGATTGGAGCAAATGATCTCCAGAGGTCCTTTCCAACCTAAACTATTCTGATTGTCACCAAACAGACAAAGCAAGCAACAGTGTAAGTGCAGGCTTTATACGCAAGTCCAAAAGTGTATTTTCAGAAACACCATTTTTTGGCTTTTTTTCCTATTTATTCTAGGTTGAACTCTACTAAATCATTATTGAATTTTCATCTCAAAGTTCATCAGGTTTAGACCTATTTAGGCTTCTAGCAGATCCTCAAAATCACCAGACTCTTCATAAATCATAACTACAGAGTAGATGAAAATTACCTGTTCCAGAAGCATGAAGAATTCTCCCACAATTTTTGTAGTTCCACAAGTCTGGGTGTTGTATCTGAGGATAGAAACACTTTCTCTGTTTTGATTGTTGGATGGGAATACCTGTTGCATTTCTGGTTCTTCTGCTGGAAGTCATTGTCTTATCCTTTTTCTCCACTTTACTCAAGGTTTCAGATTTCTGAGCACTTAGTTTGGGCTTTTTATGTCAACTATCGACAGCTGCCCTGAGCAAGACTCCAGCTACAGACCATCCTACACAGGATTTAGATGAAGCATGTTCAGCAGTAGGAATGGCTGATCCAGTGTTACGGGGCTACCAGAATACAGATGTGTTAATTGAAATCGGATATCGCTATTTGAAGTTTATGAAACTTTTGTTCAGGGTCTAGAGCAAATTTTTGATCACTTATGCCACCTGTTTGAGCTTAGTGATTATCTTCAGGTCCATCTTGAAACTGTCAGCTTGTGTGACTCTATATTCTTCTGCTATGAATTTAAATCTTATGATCATGGTGAGAGTTTTAGACTGGGTCAGTACTCTCCAGCAAAGTAAGAAAACACTGTTTTGACTGAACTTTCTTCCTGGCTATCAAGAGCTGTTGGAGGCAGGATATGCAGAATGCTGCAGTTTATCCCTCATCCCAGAATTACGGACAAAATTTAATTGATCAAAATAACAGTGACAATCTGTCTTGCTGGAGTCTCGGAGTGCTTGCAGCCTTGAGGGAGCTCACACATGCAGTGCAGAGGAGCTGTGTGAGAAACAGGTTTGTGTGCATAGGAATGTCATGATGAGTGGCATCCCTTTGTATTAAGATCTACTACATCTTCGTATTTGAGGGAGAAAAGAGTGGGAAGATTTTTAAGTCTAAGACCAATCTTGGATATTGGAATAATTGTTTACTGCTATTACATGATTAACATTATTATGGTGTTAAAGACGTCAGGAAGGTGTTTTCCAGCTCTGCTTTTCTTATGGCTTTTCAGTGATTCTGAGGACAAGGATAAGGTTCCCCAGCTGAAGTCTGCTGTGCAGGCCTGGAGAGTGTTTGCAGAGACACAAGACCCTACCTGTTAAAAAAGAAATTGATCGATTGACTGTTGTTGTCTGTGAAAAATCTAGTGCTATGTAGAAAAGCTTACTGAATGTGAGAACTGGCAGTGCAGTTGTGCCAGGAATACAACTGTAATGTAACCCAACACCATGCTGTGGCCTAAAATCCAGAGGGGTAGGACTCCATTATCTATAATGCAATCTGTGTGAAGGAGACCAGGGTGCATATCCTAGACTATATTTTTGCCATTGAGTTATTGCTGGATGCTCCTTAGCATGGAGAAGAGATGTGAGGGGAAACTGGATGAGACTGGGAGGTGACACAACAGGTGCTGTGGACTTTATTCAATTGTTTATGGTCACAAAGTTTTGAGGTTACACTTTTCTGCTTATAATGATTGCTTTCATAGAACCATAGAACACTTTGGGCCAGAAGGGACCTTCAAAAGTCGTGTAGTCCAAGCCCCCTGTAATGAGCAGGGATGTCTTCAACTCTATCTGATTGTTCAGAGCCCCTGTGCTTTGCTGTTAATCAGCTTCTGAAGGAAAAATTTGGTGTGCAGACAGTTGCACAACTTGGCAATTTCCTCCTTGCAGAAGTACCCAACCTGAGCATGCTTCACAGGCTCCTCAAAAATTCACCTTAGCAACTATGCAGCCTCCCTCGTACTTTGGGAACTGAGGGCTACAAAGGTCATTCCCCCAATTCTTTTTAGTGGCATGGCACACAACCCAGTGCACGTCCTGTGAGAAAGAAAGCAATGGAAAAATGAAAGCTCACTGCTGCGTGGATTTCTTTCAGTACATTACGCTGGCCTCTACTTGCATGTCCATGTACTTCTCATGTTCCTCAGCCTGAATATGTGTGTTCCTTTCTCTCAAAAGGAGAGGAAAAAAGGTGATATTCAGCCCCCTCCATTCAATGGTTTATGTATGTGGCTGAAAAGCAAAATATTCAGAACTTTCCTGAGTTACAAGGTGATGAATATCAAGTAGGATCCTACTCCTTGCATGGCTATGCAGCCGCTCATTGAGTGAAACAGCTTTTGATTTTAACGGGTGCTTTTTGCATGGTGCTATCAAATGTTACCATAAAAATGACTAGAATTCCCTGGCAGGTCCCTTCTTTGGGTTTCACAACTCTATAAAAGGCAAACCACCCCAGATATGTGATTTTCAGCTGCAGGACAAATGCCATTGCTCTAATTGCAGGGATCCTATTTTGTATAAACACGAATACATTTATCAAGGCAGAGGTTTTGTCTCTGGCCTTGACATGTCAGTTGAAGGCCTCAAATGCAAATAAGCAGCGATAATACTGAAAGGAGTATCTGCTTAAATTTTTTCAGGGTCACAACGTTTTTCTGAGATACATGCACAAGAAAACAAAAGGTCTTGATTTGAGAACACTGAGGTGTCCTTTTAGCAAGGTCTATGCTAAGTGTCAGACAATCTCTTGATGCAGCTCAGTCCATGGGGTTTTTGGTACAGCTGAAGAAAAACAGAATAATGTCAAGACGGGATTTGCTGCATGGGATTAGTAGCAGATCTTGTAAGACTGACATAAAATCAATCATGAGAGCCACCAAGAAACTGAATTCATGTGCTTTCCTGAGGTTTTAAAATTCAGTGTTGATGAATGGTGCATATCCTGTGGTAAGAGAGTCCTTCAGCTTTGGAGTAAAGCAATGGGTTCACAGTCCGTTGCTAGACCACACTTTGAAGCATAGAACGCACCTGCACGAAAAAAGGTAGTTTACAGGAGTTTTCTTTAATGGTCCAATGATTTAGGAGCACAAATCCAGTGAAAATCCTTATCTCCATTACCAATAGAAAACTGTATGTATGAAAATAGCAGTACCTTGCATAAACAGTAGAACCCAGATTTTTTTTTCACATAGTTTCCCACTACACTGGTATTGAGCAGAATCTGTTACTGAAATGCACAGAGCAAAATAATCTTCAAATATCTCTTTATAAACCATGAAAATAAATAAAAGCTTTTGAACTTGGTGACCTATCATTCATTGTTGAAAGATATAACTGCTGCATGAATTTGTGTCATCCTCTCAATACTGTAAATAAAACCTTACAGGCATTTTAATGTTAAATTTATACAGTGAAGTCTCCTCAGGAGATGGGAAAGGTATCAGAAGTAAGTCTTTTTAAATTGTCACTCCAGGTAATATGGGCTATTCATATACTTCTTTTGTAGGATTCTGTGTTCATTATATTCCACTTGTTTTGTTTTTGTTTTTATTCTGTTTAAGGTATACTTGTTTGTAACATAAAATCTGTCTTGCAGCCCTGGAAGCAGATCTAAGATTTAACAGTCAGACTGACTCCTTTCCTTTTCATGTATTGTCTGTAGTCAGAGAAAGCCTGCAGGCCTGTCGCTTCCCCTAACTTTTCCTGAGCAACTCAAATCTTCTTGGATTATTCCCCTGAGCTGCGGATCCAAAGCCATTTAAGACTAATGGGTGTGTACATGTGTAACTGAGTGAATGACCTGAAGCCAGAGAGGGTTTTTCAGATGTACCTGTGGGTCTGCAGTCCTTCTTTTGCCCGTGTTAGTGTGTTTCATGAAGAAGCAGATAAAAAGGAGCATCTGATCCCAGGAAGTACACAGTGCCAACATTTTTATAGAGAATAAATATTTTATAGAAAAGTCAGTGGAAAAACCCTGCCCCTGGAATTCCCAGTGCTGTTTCCACCAAAATATTTTCACAAGAACCACACATAAGGTCAGACTCTGTTGCTGTTCCTGGAAGATCTGTGACAAAGAGATCTTGGCAAGATCTGAAATTTTCTAATTTCCATGTAAACAGAAATTTTCCATAAATTGCAATTTCACTGCCAGAGGAAGTGAAACCAAGAGTAATTAAAGAAAATTCTTTTTCTGCAGCTTTTGTGTCCTAGCATTTACAGCAAAGCCTTACTAGATTGAAGCATCAACCACATAATTTAACACAGCATCAGTAGATATAACTGTTCGTGCCTCACAAGAGCGGGGATCTTACTGTCTTCTGTTTGGATAGTTAAGTAGTAGGCTGAAATACTACTTTTTAACACAAAGTAAATATACTGGGAGTCTGAGATTCAAGGTACTGAGATCCATCTGTTTACAAATGCAAACCTTACCCCTGTAATGTGAGTTGCAGAACTGATTGTGTCTATACTGCCTAAAGCTGGTCATGCAGTTAATCCTTGTGGCAGGAGCTGTCTTTCAGTGGGCTCTTCCTATATACCCTGCTCCAAAGTGGAAAAATTGCAGCAAATTTTTGGATTACTCACTTTTCCCATTGTTATCAACCTGGTCTGGTTAGTTTCAGTGCCTGCTTCTTTCCTTTTCCCTGGAAAGTTTTATTGTTTCATGGGAATAGTGGTTTTGCTTGGGGATTTGTTGCTGTTGTTGTTGTTGTTTCTAATGTGAAATAAATGCAGAGTGCTGAAGACACCTTGAAAATATTTGGTCCTATTCTTAGTCTGAATCTTGGTGAAGGTTGTGTTATTTCCAAAACTATCAACCATGAGTGACCATCCCTTAAAAAGTGATATACACCTTGAACTATTGGTAATGGTCACTGTCCACACTTGAAAGTTCAACATTATATACACATACACAGTGTGGGGAAGGAGAAAAAATATTCATATTTCAGAGAAAAAAATAATTTGGGGGTGCTGATGGATAGGAGGCTGGAAATGATTCAGCAATGTGCACTCACAGCCCAGTGAGCCAAACACATCCTGGGCTGCATCCAAAGCAGTGTGGCCAGGAGGGCGAGGGAGGGGATTCTGCCCCTCTGCTCTGCTCTGGTGAGACCCCACCTGCAGTGCTGCATCAGCTCTGGGGTCCCAGCACAGGAAGGACATGGACCTGATGGATCAGGTGCAGAGGAGAGCTGCCAAGATGATCAGAGGGATGGAACATCTCTCATTTGAGGAAAGGCTGGGAGAATTCAGATTATTTGGCCTGGAGAAGAAAAGGCTTTGGGGTAACCTATTTGTGGCCTTCCAGTACCTGAAGGGAGCCTACAAGAAAGATGGAGAGGGACATTTTACAACACTGTGTAGTGACAGGGCAAGGGGGAATGAATGGCTTCAAACTCAAAGAGAGTAGTTTTAGAATGGATATTAGAAAAAAAATTCTTTACAGTGATGCTGGTGAGGCACTGAACAGGTTGCCCAGAGAAGCTGTGGATACCCCATCCCTGGAAGTGGTCATGGCCAGGTTGGATGGGCTTTAAGCAGCCTGGTCTAGTGGAAGGTGTCCCTGCTCACAGCAGGAGGGTTGGAACTAGATGTCTTTAAGGTCCCTTCCAACCCAAACTATTCTATGGTTCTATGATTCCATGATCAGTGCAAGTGAAATCCAGATTCCCTTGATGTGAGCTCACTGCTGCAATAACAATACCACGTTATATACACTTGTGTTCATTGAGCTGAGCTTATGTTAACTGAGTTTAGAAACAGTAGGTTGAACAGATCTTTCCCAGAAATCTCCAGTGAATTTTAGAATGGCCAAGAGAAAACATATTTTTGTAATGCATCTTCAAATAGATTTTTAAAAGCCTTTGGTGTAACATAAGAATTTGGATGCTAAACTTCAATGTTGAACATTTTGTGCATGAGTACATATTAGCCTTGCTAATCTTCAAATATGCCAAAGCTAGCATTGTCCTGAAATTCTCAAAGCACTGAAGAAATGTTTAAGTGTCCATGCAGCCAATACAAGACAAAAAAGTAAAAGAAAAGAAGCATCTTTTTTTTAAATCTTGAAGAATACTGGGGAAAAATTAAAAAATTAACTTAGCTACACAGAAGAAGAGCCAATAGGGGACATCTGAGGGTTAGAAAAAGGAACCTTTAACTGAGAGGAATGAAGTAGTAAGTTGGTGAAGTTATCTGAGCTCATGAGAATGCTGCTTAGCTTTCTGAACCATCTGTGGGACATGTGGGAGAGACTACAAAGAAACTTTTCAGACAAAAACCTAAGGTAAGCTTGGGTTCTCTGTACAGAAATGAAAACTGCTTGGACAGGCTTGGGATGTGTTAGAGAAGTACTGCCTTTTTAAAGCAGAAGTCTGCTCTGCTTCCCTAGTGAGAGATCCACAACCCAGAGGGCATCGTGAACCTACAAGAAATGACTCTATGTTAACACTTCAGATTATTCAGATCTGTCAAAATAACCAGGTATTTTCCAAACTCTGTTGGGGCAGATAAGGAAGACATTCCTTTGCTGGTGAATTTGTTTTAAATGTTGACTGACTGTGGCAACTTGAGATACTTTAATAAGGCGTGGAATTAATATTTGGAAGGAGCACAAAGTTTAGACGCACACCTTTCTGAGACTAAGCGAATGCCAGATGAGGAGGAGTAAGCTTTCGACATATGTATTAGAAAATGGAAGGCAAAATGCATGATTCAATTACAAAAGAAATTTTATGCACTCGAGGAACATCACAAATTGACAGCTTTGAGTGAAATGAATACATCAGCTGAAAGAAATTCGGATGTCTGAAAGAGAACAAATGATGTGGAAACAGTCTGATGTATCTAGATGAGTTGTTAAAATGTCAGCAGAGTATTACAGTAGTAAAATATGAATCCTCATAATTGTCAGAGTTCCAAACCTACTTATAAGTATTTTTGGTAATCAAAGTAGTACTGCTAGTCTAAAAGATGAACCTAAAGGATATCTAAAAATGAATCTATTAGACCCTATTGAGCAGATCTATATTTTGATAAGATATAATCAATGCATACCTATCATCATAAAATTTTTAAGGAAATAATAAATTGATACATAATTATCTCTTTGATTGTTTTCATCAAATAGCTTGTTCTTCTTCCCAGCTGTCTCTTTAAAGTGATCTCAAAGACCTGCAGACCTATGATTCATTAGCTCTTGATGCTAATTTGCTGTTGACCAGAGTATATTTGTATTTCAGCCAAAATTATAAACACTGAGGTATTCTGAAGTATAGGATCTACTCAGCAAATTTTAGTCTAATGAGAGTAAAAACCTTTAGGAAAATATCTGGGCTGAAAGAAAGAGACCAGGAGCAGAAATCATACTTTTTCTAAATGTTGTTTGATTGATACTATACATTTATTTCAGCATGATCATTAACTTCCATGATATCAAAGAGCAGCTGAGATAAGACATTTCTTCTAGAGAAATACTTCAGGGCCTATCCTGTCACCTTTCAGTAATAGACAATGCTCCTTTTGAGGATATGGAGATCAAGTTCTCTTTTTTAAATACAATCACTCTATTTCTGGTTAGTGAAAATATTTAATTGGTGTTCTAAGGAATAATTTAAGTCTAATTTTTTTAGGAATTCAAGAAAGTTTAAAGTAAAATTTTTAGTCTAGTCTTGCATGGCAGACCCCATTTAGACGTTTCATACAGTGAAAACAAAGCACACTTCAAAGCAAATGTGATTGCTGAAATACGTCTGAGCATATATATTTATATAGAGACATGTATTATATATATATTTGTGTTGAAATTTGAAAAGTTTAAAGCATTTAAAAGTTAAAATTTAATTTTTTTTTGACTCATGAAAAATTACAGCTCCCACTCTGAGATTTTTCTATACTTTTTCTTTGCTTTTGTTAACTTCCTTTCTATTTTTGGGGGTGTGTAAGATATGCAATAAAACTAATATTTACATGCCTTATTGAAAGTAAAGAGAAGTTATTGAAATGTCGAGAGCAAGGACTTCCACTGTTGGTATAACAGGCTGTGGCTTTGCCCTCCTTTCTTTTTGGTAACTTCTTTAGGTCAAACTGATATGAGCACCTATTTGACTTTTAGCAGCTTTGTTTGAGAGGTCTTGATGAAGTCTCAAAATTATTGTATCTTTCAAAGAACCTGCAGATTTTCCCCTGTACAGGAAATGGGCTTTGCTTGGCTCCCTAGTCAGACAGTGTAACATTTCGTCACATGAATATCCAAGGCATCAAGCACAGAAAGGAGGAGAGTATAAACACAATTTTAGGAAGAACTGAAAGCTACGTCAGTGTCCACAGAACTGACCCACATAAATTCAAAATCAGTGACAAATTATGTTTATATTATATACTGTATATGAAAGCAATGCAGGTAAAGTTATCTTCATGCCAGAAGGTTTGTAAGGTTCAGTGCTTGGGCTCTAAAATGAAGTAGTTTTATACTTTGGGAATAGATTTTCTCTTTAGAGAAACCTCAAATCCACTCTCAAATATGCAGTATCAGTATACATGTAAATTTAAACTCAAAGTCCATATAAATAATGACTTTGAGGTAAATATATGTGGATATTTGCTTATCAGCTGCAGCCACTCTTTTGCCTCCTTTTTAACTCTGCCCCACAATCGAGTTATGAAACATGACATACTTGAAAAGGAAATCATCTGTACATATGTGAATATATTTAAAGATTTCTAATTACATAGAGAAAACCCAGCTAAGTAAGTTACCTTGTCTTTTGTGCCACTGTGCTGTCTCTTGTGTACTGTTGTGATAAAAACATGACTCTGTTATAAATTGCAAGGAAACTTATTTTGCAAAGGTGGTTTTCAGTATGTGAAGCTCTGAGACAGTGTGGACTAGAGATCTCCATTAGAAATCCCCAAGTAGAGTAAAACTCAAGAGAAAACTGGAGAGTTTGAGGTCTCCTGTCTGATTGTCTGGTATCAAAAATTTTGCTAACCAGGTGATATGTTTTGGAAGCATGCTTCTGTCCCTTATTTGAAGCCAAGCTGCATATTTTGGAAATGTGTGTGGAGGTTCAGTTGCATGAGGATGCTTATGCAAAATACTATCTTGGTTAAAAATCAAGCATCCAAAAATTTCCCGAGAGCTATTATGCATCATTAACACTTAGTCTTTATTAATAGTTTTCAACTTTTTTTTTTTCATAGCACAGTATTAACTCTGCCAATGGCACCATTCTCAGGTTTTTCTCTCTAAAGATTTTTCAGACTGACTTCTACCAAGGAGTGGAAATTGTACAAACAGCCAAGAGCAGTGTTACTTGTTGCTAAATACTGACCCGTTTCTCTGTCTCCCTGGCAATTTCCCACGCATAAAGCATTATTGTCCCTCCTCTAGATGTACTAAAAGGAGCTGAAACAAAGGTTAGTCACTTTGATATTAGGCTGGAGTTCAGCAAGAAGTCTCTATGTTACATCCTGGCTTTCTTTTTAGTGGTTACAACCTGCTGGGAGTGCTTCAAGTTGGGGATAGGCTCTTCCACATGTACTGACTTTTACTGCAAACTCTAATAAAGACTAGCTGAAAATACCATTGATGCTTTCATCTATACGCTTTCATTTCTACTTTTTTTAATGTCTTGTTTTGTTTGGGGTTTTTTTTAAACAAAGAATGGTGCACATCTTTGTCTTTTACCTTATGTCTGTCAGACCTTACAAAACTGAAGTTGAAAACACAGAACAGTTTCAGTGCTACTGGTGCACTCTGCTATGGCAACTTCAGTCTAACTCCTTAAAAAAAATCATGGAGCCATTTATAATATAGATGGGTCTAGTGTAATACAGGCAATCTATTTCACAGATGCTTTCAAATTTTTTAGATCTGCCCCTTCCTGTAATTGATCTTAAATCTTACCAAGTGTATCCTCAACCACAAAAAAAAAAAAAAAAAAAAAAGAAGAAAGAAAGAAATCTTACTACAGCTGCTGCTTTTATGGACAGGACCATTCACAACAAAAGTTGAAAATTCAAATTAAATCATATGTGAGAATGGCCTAAGCAGAGAGTCAGTCTCCCTTAGCTAGAGCATTATTTATAGAAAGTGGGACAGCTCTGTCAGGAGAAGCTCAGGTGCATTGTTTAAATTGCTGTACCAAGGAGTACTGAGTTCCGAGTGCTGCATTTTCACCCTCGTTGTGTCAGGCTCTAGTCCTAGGTGTTTATGAGAGCCTCTGTCTTGCCAGTGATTTGGTTATCTACGGAAGGCAAATGTTTCTGTTCTGGCCAGGTCCTCACACAGAGAACCACAACCTGAGAGCTCTGAGCAACATTCAGCCAGACCTCATTTATAGCATAATAATTCAGGGGCTTGTCTGGTGCACAGAGATTCAGGTTCCAGACACTGGGCTGCCTTACAGCTTAATATGTGATGATATTGGGTTTTTTTGGGTTTTTTTAATAGCTATGTATCATGGAATGTTTTGGTTTTAACTTGAGGTTTTGCTTTCTTTTGGTTTTGTCTTTCAAGAGAAACTAAATTGATGACAAAACTCCAACCAGCTATTCAAATGTGCGCCATTCTTGGATGAGCTCCTTTCTGTTGCTTTGAATTCCACAGAAAACTAACATGGGATTCGAAATTCCCATCTGTCTTTTAGTTTAGCATTACTTCCCATAGTGGTTGTGAAAGTCCCCTCCTGCTTCAGCCCTTATTCACGGCCCTGTGTTATTTTATACACGGGTTTGGATAACAAAAGTTAATCCAGAGGAAGGACATGTGATCTGTCCCCCATGTCCTCCTTATTAAAAATGTTAGAAGGATATCGTATTGCTGCATGTGAAACTGATTTTGCTTTCTCTGGATGCTTTTGTGATAAGTCCTTAGAGACTTCCTTTTCTTTCTTTCTTTCAAGGTGACTTTCCAACAAATAGGAGAGATCATTCCCTTATTTCTGCTCCCCTGAGTAGACCCAAAAATTCAGTTCTCACTTCATTTTACTGGAAGTCTGTTTTTTTTATATAGAAATAATTCTCACTTTATACCTAGCTTGATAGATGACAGAGCTAATTAGTCTGAAGTGCTTAATTCATTACTTGGTTTGTTTTAACTCAGTTTAGCCTGTTGGAGTTCACCTTTTGTGACACTTGTAACACATTTAATGACTCTATTTAAGCTCACGTCCAAACTTGATATATTCTTGCAAAATTATTTTCATTTACAAAAGAGGAACTGCTTGGCTTCTCTTTGCAGTGAGACTGGAATCAGACTCTTTTGCTTCGTATTGTGCCTGGTAGTTTCACCCAAAGCTGGGGGTAGAAGCATCTCTGACAAGGTGTTCATTATAAAGTTGCTTATGCTCTCCCATTTACTTAAATACTTTTTTTTTTTTTCCTCCACTTAAAATGGACATTCAGAGAGGAGACATGGTAGTTCCCATGGATTATTGATTTTTCTGCTTCATTTTTCTAAGAACAGAGGTAAAAAAACATGCCGGGGGGAACTAATAGACAAATCACATGCCCTTAAATTCCAGTCCTTTAAACTTGTTACTTGTGTGTTCATCTTTCTGTATATGGGAAAAGTCTCTGATTTGATTGAAACTCTCTGAAGCAGAGAATCGAGCAGATGTGTTTAGCCTCGATTTAGTTGGGACTTTAACTGATTTGAGAGGGAGTTGGGTAACCAAGTCGTGATGCTTAACACAAGTTTCTGGATACATCCAGAGTTTTAAACCCCTGAGGTGACTTACTGCTTTGCACTTTGTGCCAAGATTCACCTGTCAAAAATGTTTTAAATGAGATTTAATGCAATTATTGTTTCCCCCTCACTGGGTTCTTCCTGTCTCAGTGTGGGATTTGCTTTGCAAGAGTGACAGTTTAAAGTCTGGGACTGCAGCTCATCAATTAACTTGGGCAGGTCAAGGGCCACAATCTCGTTTGCAGACCACTGTCACCTGTCCTTTACTCCTTACACAATCCCACTGCACCTCCCTGCAATTACTTGAGGAGCAATTTATATTAAAGGCCCAGAATTCCATGTATTTGCATAAATGTCTCACCATGTTCATATATATATGAATGAGAACAAAAGTAGGAAAAAGCACAGAATTTACAGCAGATCTTGAGTGAAGTGGAACTTACTGAACCTGAAAAACTTTTTGATACCCAAGGGAAATAAGCAATCAGGCCAGATATTCAGGCTACATGGTTTGCAGCTTTTCAAGTAAGTAGCTGATGTGTCAGGAGAAGTCCATTCAGTCTCGTGCATGTAAGAAGGGTCATAAAACATGTAGTTGCTTATCTACAAGAATAATTTATATGCATTTGCACAGTTACTCTACTTGGAGGATTGTCTAACAAGGTAATTAGAAGGTGGGTGGTTTTTATAAGGTGCATAATGTGCTCAGCTTTTTCTTTCAGACCTTGCCTGGCATTGGAATTATTTTGCTACAGTGTAACACAGGCAAGCATTCTGTTTATTGAACACCTTTCCTTTTTCCACAGCCAAATGGCAAATGGAGGTACTGAATGTTATGGAGCCATTCACTACTGTCAATATCTTATTTTCTGAAGAATAAAATGAGGCTTTGTAGAGGAACTTTTGGGGCAGGATTGTGGTTGTACTCTTAATTCCTGGAAGGCAGAAAGCATTAATTACAGATAACACTTAAAAGAGTTAAATTATTGTTACTGCTTGCTATTTCAGGATAGACCACATACTTGAAAAGTACAGGACGCTGTAAAGGACAGTGGAATGGGGTGCTCTGTTATCATCCCCAGAGGTGAATTTGTTCCCAGTGTTTCGCCAAACTGGTAGGTACTCAGAAACATCTTACACTTCACTGGTCACTGAAATTTATATTGGCCATCTGCTTATTTTTTGTGATTTAAGCTGATGAAAAAGAAGAGTAAACATTAAAGAGGAAAAGAGAAAAGACATTAAAGAACATGGAGAACAGTAATAGTTGGCAAGCTTTAATGTAAATAGATATTGTAGAATTTTTGTCTGTGTAAATGGGGATGATGCATGAACATCCAATATCTAGAATCATCCGAAACACATTTTGCAGTCATGCTAATAGGAATTGTTTCAATTTATCAGCATGACTTCACTAATGTGTTGAAAATGCTTAACCTAGTCTAAACAGAATATGCTGCTTTTGCTTTTCAAAATTCACTTGTTAGTAATTCTAAGCAAATGAAGTAGGCATCAATGAAAAGTAGGTCATAATAGGAAGGTAATTTTACTTTATGTTCCCTTTTTTTCCCACATATTGTAGGGCTTTATTAGAATTGCATGTTTTCAAAAGCCTCCTTGAAATTAAGTCTTTCTGACTGGCTTTCATTGAAATAGTAGCACTTCAGAGCTCTACAGCCTTTCCAGTCCTGTAGGGATGGTTATACAGGGTAAATATTATGTGAAAAGTACTTGCAGAAGCCAGTCCAACTGAGAAAAATAGGTTGTTTATTTTAATTTTAGGTACTGTACAGACAAAGCTGAATTATCTTAAAAATCACCACAAATAATTCATCATGTTATTTAGGTACTTTTTCCCTTGCCATGTCATCAGATCTAATGGTTCTTTCTTAATTTATGACAGAAATTCTGTGGAATAAGGTAAATGTCAACTATAATGATGCTGTTTGTTATGATGAAAACACAGAGAGAAGGAAATTATGTTTAATGCATCAAAGAAAGAAATTTCAAATAGGTTATTTCAGTTACCTTGATTTAATATGTCTTTTGGGGAGAAGGGAAGGAAGGAAAGGTGAGGGATTAGTACCAAAAGTAACAGTGTGAAAACATGCATCATAAAGAATGGTTAGAGACTCTTAGATATGGAAACATATTTCTCTCATCTATGAAGGGAGAATTCTTTTAGAGTCTTGTAGATATAAATATATCCAATATGTAATGACCATTTGGTGCCTTCTGGCCTGGAGAAGTGTTTGACTCTTCACCTAAAGAGTAGTGACTTATACAGTTCTCAAATTTATCAGTCATCTTTTTCTACCTGGGTCTTCATTTGCTTCAGGTAACGCTTTGTTTGGTGGAAAAACCCAGCAGCAATAATTGTACTGGAGAGTAAATCTTAGGCAAGACATGAGATTTATTTCGTACTGAGAATTAATTTTTTTAAAAATCAGCACGCATGAAAGAATGCACACCCTACTTCAGATCTTGTGTTACAAGAACTTATCTAGTGTTTCTGGGATCCTGGTACTAAAAACATTTGTAAGTTTACAGGTAAAAGTACTTTTCTCTCGTGTTGCTGCTTCTTCTTGAAAGAGACCAGAGGGTGTTCCAATGCACCTGTACTGCAACTTGGGAAATTCAAATTCTGCTTCAGATTTTATTACATAAAATCTTGGGAATATGTTCGCCTTTCTTGTTTCCCTTCCCAACTCTAGTTTTTCTCATGTAATCAGAATGCACTGTATTGTGGTGAGGACTATTTCGCTATGCTTTTTGTGCTGTATCTGCCACAATGAAATCTTAGCCTTGCTAGTATTCTCAATATAACAGTGATAGAACACTAATGATTATTATTAAACAAAGATGCAATAGAAAAATACATAGAGCTTTGCAGGTGTCAGCCTAACTACAGTGTTAAATAACCAGCAACGACTGCACTATTTGTCTTTCACAAATAATTGGGTCCTATATTTGTTAAACTACCAGATTTAACAGGCTTCCTGCTACCCTTTTCCAAACAGGTAAAAGAATCCAGTGTGCCAGGTTTTCTCTTGCTGGATCCATGGGCTCACACAGCAACAGTAATTCTGTTTTCCAATACTACGCTTTTCTGATTATCTTTTCCACCACTTGTGGTAGGAAAGACTGAGCTGATTCTGGTTTTGCATGATACAAAGCAAACAGCATGTGGCATTTCTGGTTCAGCAATGACTTCCAACTGGCCTTTCTTTTACTGTCACAGCTGAAACTGCCTCCTCTCTTCTCAGCAGCAGTGAAGGTGTAGAATGAGACCAGTTAAAATGGTTCTTTCTTGGTTGGCTCTTTCACTCCATGTAGTACCCAGAATAGTCTGAGTCCTTCAGCCGTGTGACACTAAAAGGCTAAAAGAAGAGCTGCTTGGATCTGAACTGTGACTTCACTGTGCTCTGCCACTGCTCTGCTGTCTGTCATCAAAGCTTTCCTACAGATTTCCCTCTACTATAGCATGTCGTGTTCTCAAAGATAGCTTTCCAACCTTCCTGACTTCTCCTCTGTGCATACCTTCTCCAGGAACTTGTATATTTGGCTTGGTGCTTCTCCACCACGGCTTCTAGCCTGTGCCTAGAATGAGCCTAAAGTCATCAATAAGTGCTGGGAGAGGACCTAGGAGTAAGATGCACAGACATGGAACAGCAAACATACCCATATCCTTGGCCAACTGCTAGGAATGCTGCCTCTGCACTCTCACCGCCGGTCACACCCTACCCAGGCTCTCAGACCTGCCCAACCACTTGCTGAAAGTCACTCCACTCCTGCTGCCAACAGAAGATCCACAGGTACAAACTGTACCTGTGTCTGCAGCTGTCAGCATATTCCCTGTTTCTCTTGCTTCCCCTACGGGCTTTCTCCTCCATTTGTGAGGAGCTTTTCACCCAGCATAATTGTGAGGTGGCTTTGGCAGAGAGGGCCTTGCATGTCTTTCACCCTCCTAGAGCTCTTGAAGGGAAAGAAAAGAAGGGGAAAAGGGATGATGGCAATAAAGGCCATGACTGTGAAATGTAGGGAATAATAGGAGGAGGAATAGAAGTACAGGAATGCCAGCAAGACAGAAAAGTGAAACTGTATATTTACTGTGTAAAGGTACAGTAAAGCACTTTTGGGAGGAACCAGGAAAGACCTGGAGCACAACAACTCTGCAAAGCGCTGAATAACAGGGAGTTTGAGTGAGAGTCTGAGAGACTGAGGAGGACAGCTAGCTGGGTGACTACAGAGACAGGAAGTATTTGGCATTAGGAGAATTTGGCTTAATACTCACTGGACAGAAGCAGCAAGTGATGGGAGAATTTATTCTCCGGCTTCCTTTTAACATAGGTAAGATTGAAAAGATGTTACATATCTATGTATCTCAGAGCATCACATTTGCTCCGGTACCAATGAAATTAATAACCAATAAAACTTATGGCTCTTAGGCCCTGTGTCCTCCTCCCTCCAGCAGCCTAACAGCTTCTAAGCAAGATACATAATAGGATGGCTCAGGCGACACAGGAGATCTGTAACAGGAGTTTAAATGGAGACAAAATAAATCTACCTCAGCAGCAGTCCCTGCAAAATCGCTTGATAACACTGGTTGCTCTAAGGGCTGACTTTACTTCATAACAACTTTCTGAGTTTTATGTAGTGAGGCTAAAGGATAAAACCTAAGCTCTCAACTAAACTCAATCATATTGTAGTTTTTGAAGAAGCAGAAAGCTTTGAAATCCTTGCTATGTACTGCATCGATATGCTTTCTTTTCTTTTTCCAATTCTCCAGCCCAGCAGAATAATTCTTGATTCTGCTTTTGTGATGCATTCATTTATGATAAGATATTCAAGGCCACATCATGCACTTTCTGTTGAAATGCAGTAAATATTTAATGTTCTGTTTATTTCTATAAAGGCCAAATGAAATTACTTTCTATCTATTTACCTATCTGCATGTGCACATACACACATACACACTCTTGCAGATATACACATATCCACATATTTAAACCATGAAGAAACTGAAATTGGAAAAAGGGTATAATACTTTGCATTTTGAAAAATGAACGTATTTAGTCCTCAAACTATTCCATTAAGTAATGGCAAGATTATCCCCTTTATTCAGGAGGGGTGACAGAGGCTCAAGAGTGTATGTTTCACTCCAAGTGTGACAGGACAGATAAGAGTCAATGTCTGGGTCACTACTTAGAACTGGAACGGTCCTATTAACCTGGACCTCTCTCATAATACAGAGAACAACCTAAAAAGTTGGCAGTAGGCTGAAGCTGTAATTTAAAGGTTGTTTGGCGGTCACTGAAGCAAGTCTATTTCCTAATGGACAGATGTCCACTTAACTAAAGCCCTCCCAGATGACTTCTTGTTTGAAGCTATGCCAGGTAAAGCGAAGACTGAGTGGATGTGTCAACTCAAGTAACCTCTTGGAGTGAGCAGCGCTCCCCGACAGCCTGGGCACCAGCTCAGTGGCACAGGAACATTTGCTTGTGGCACATGGTCTCTGGTAAGTCTGTCACTCAGTTGCTTTATATCAGCACTTTCAGAATGCAAGTAGTTTAAAAAAAAATAGGACTGCAAGGTGAGGGATATCTGTCAGTTTGTGTTTTTAAAATGGGGGGAAACTGTTATTTAGATTGAAATATTATTGTCAAATGGAACATGTTGGCCTACATAAATTAGGGTTGGAGGCCCATGGTTGGTTGTTTCACAGGCATGAGATATTTATCTGTCCAGCCTTGAGTATACCAAGTTTTAAATTCAGGTAGACCTTCTCAGAGCCTACATCATAATAATTATAAAGAGTGAGAATTCATATTAATAACTTTTTTTTTGCCTCATGAAATTTAGAATATGATCTGGAATGGTGTCCTTATGGAGAGATCCTGTGCCCATTGAAATGGCTCTCTACACTTACGTGTCTTATCACTATCTGAATTTCTTCGAATACCTGAAGGATCTCCTGGGACTTAGAATTAAGCAAATGAAAAGTTGACGTCTGCATGGTCAGAGCTGTTTGTATGGTCAAACAGATGGGGAAAGGGGCATTATATTATCAAAATTAAGGCTTTAGATGACTGAAAAGCAGATGAAACTTTTGGTCTTAGCTCTCTCTCCTCTGTAGACAGAGGCTCAGGTCCCAGGTTGACTTGGTTAAGGTAGCAGTGTGTTACACGTGGGTGTGAGGCAATAAATTTTAGATAGACACTTCTTCCCCCCGCTGCATCTGTTTTACAAGCACATCCTCTCCCTGCTGCTCCTCCAGGGGCTGCATTAATGTGCAACACTGTAATAGCTGATCAGTGCAAACATAAGGTACATCAACCATTAACCACAGTGCAGTCAGACTGCTGGAACAAAGACAACCCCTCCCTGTTAGAAACAATGGTTGGTCGCTGGGGGCACCTCTCCCACGGACGCCAGCAGTGGAGCTGGAGTGACACTGAGGGAACGGAGGGCACTTGGGGAGGGAAGCTGTAGCGAAGGAAGAGTGGCATGGCTGAAACCTGTGGGACTTCAGCTTCCAATGCACCTGAGGCAGCAGTCGCTGAAGACCTGCGAATGGTGATTACGGCTTTTTTAGGGGCCTGGATACGCTTATTATTTTTTAGGATATTTTCACAATATTGCTAACTCCTCAGTTCTGAAATTCTGTCTTTGTCCTAGCTTTAACTTTTTGCAAATGTTTTGCATCTGTTGAATAGAAAAGACAATTATTCTTTTTAAATAGTTTTATGGTTCCTTGAACTAACCACATAGCATAAGATTTTTTTCACTCTGTTTAAATGAGTGACATCAGTTTTTGTTTTTAATGAATGAGTATTAAAGAGAATGGAAGTGAGGAAGTGAAACTACTTCATCTCTGTGGTGGATACATATTAAGTCAATAATGTGTTCATTATCTGAAGTAATTGTATTTGAATTTATTTTTAAAATTTACTTCTGTCTCTTTCCTCTCAAATTTTCACATGGTGTTCTTTACCACTGGAATTATTATTCAGAAATCCACTCAAAGTCCTTTTTTTTATTAGTTAGAGGGTATTTGTGAGCTACAAACTCTTGGCTGTCTCATGTATTCTGTTATATGTCTACAGACTTCTGCAAAAAATTCCATTTAGTGTGGCCAGTTTAGGGCACTAGAAGTTTTAAAGAGTCAGTAAGGATATCTGCTTCCTAAATAAGGCCTCAAAATTCTTAGTATTATCTAAACTGAGGATTAAAAAGTTATAATTTTCCAAAGGTTTCCATTACATTTCTTATTCTGCCTACTGTGCATTGTACATTATTAAAGAATACTGCTCTGACATGCCCCCCCAAAGAAGTGAATTAACATTTCTTGTGAACTCTGTTCTTTTGTGAAGAAGTAATAATGACTCAAGCAGCTCCAAAAGTTTCTCAGATGAATCAGAATTTATTACTTGTAAAATTAATGCCCATTACATTCACTGATACTGTGCAGAAATTGCCATTTGTAGGAAAAAAATCCCCTCTTTTTTACTGTTTCGCTTACTGATAACAGATCTGTGACTTGTACAGAGGATAGGGACAAATCCAGCACGTGAGTGACACAATTTTTGAGACATTTGCTACACACTGCTCATTTATTGTTCTCTTTACATACCTTTTCTTTTGTCTCTAAAGCAATTCTAGTTGTGATTTGTTACAGCTCTTAGAAGAGAGAGTCCATTCTAGCCTGTGAAAAGATGAGCCCTGACTTGTCCTTTGGATTGGGCTTGAAGCCTTTTGAGTGTTACCATTTGTAGAGAAGTTCTCACCTGCCAAGGTGGACCCAAGCAAAGTCGAAATTGCTGCTGGTGGTTTTTCTTGGTGATGTTAGTTATTTTTGTCTGTTTGTTTGTTTTTCTTTTAGTAGAGTCAATTATCTTGCTGTCGGTTTAGTTTAGCTTTTCTTGAAAAGCTTATTTCTCCCTCTTGAACTAAATCCTTAAATTGTATAGGTATATAGCTGTTTTTGACAACCAGTCCCAATGGCTGAAAGAAGACATATGCAAGTCAGGAGAAACACGAGAAATGTACAAGTCAGGTATGATGAACTTAGAGGAATTATAACTAAGAAATGCCTTCAGAAGAGGTTCCTTCTGAAGAGAATGGGTTGATCAACCTGTCATTGGTTGACTACCAGGACTTATCAATGGCTTGCATGAGTTCAGGATAGAACTACTATGTTAAGAGCACTTCTTTGATTTCTGCTTCCTGTCTCTAGTGGGACTAGAAAAATTGAAGTCAGAAGAAAGTGTAGTAAGACACAAAGTGGGGATTTAAACTGTTTTATAGAAACATACTTAACCTCTCGGTACAATTCTCTGTCTGTGTAATGGGGATAATGTATTTAACTACAGCACGAGAAGTCTGAGGATTAATCGGTTAATGAATTCATAGAACCCTGAGCATGAAAAGTGCACTCTAAATGTGTCCCATAGAAATTTCTCCATTACCTAAAGAGAGAGGAAGAAAAAAGCTAATTCATTGCTTTAAAGAACTGTGCAAATTCCATCAAGAACACAGATAATTAAAGTAATATTAATAGATTTTTAGGTCTTCATTTTCCCCTCGAGGCCAGGTGTCCCTGATTTTTTTTTCCTTCTCCCCTTCAAGTAACGTCCCTGACTCAGTTGTCAAAGACTGAGAAGCAGAAGTGCCCATCTAGCTTTGAACTTGATCCCCACAGTGGAGTTACAAGGTTAAATAAATGGGGTGGGTTGGTTTTTTTATTTTAAACTGAACATAAGACTTCAAAAAGATTTTCTCTCCCCCCTCCCCCAATGTATTTTTAGGCTGTATGCACTCCTGCCTATGTCTGTTCCTTAGTCCCAGTTGAAGATTTCAAGGGAGACGAGGGCTCTATATTGTTTCTCCCTTGTATTGCAGATAGGGGGAGGAGGTGGTTATTAGAGAGAAGCGCTCTCACTCGCTCGCTCTCTCTGTTTCTCCCTCTCTGGCTGATAGCACTTATCTCTCGCTCTCTCTCCTTCTCCTAGGTGATCCATTTCTAGGCAACGTGCTGGCTGGTGCCGGAGCTGCCAGCTCTCTCTGCATCCCACCAGCAAAGCAAGCTCCAAAAGCAACCTGCAGACCATCATCTGCTTTCCTCTGCCTCGCTCCGGGTACTCCTCCTCTCGCTTCTGCCCTGTCCAACCACCACCTTGCGCGACAGAGACTGCACGCTGGGCTCCATTGGCAGATTTTTTTTTTTTTTTCTTCCAGTTGTGGGAAGCGATTTTTCTAAGCGAAGGGTGGGGGGAAATCTCTGCATTACTATCTGCATTACCTTGAAGTTCACTTTGTTTTTTGGCCTCCGGGGGGGCTTTTCCTGCAGGAATCTGGCTGCTGGGAGCGGGATCGCCTGCTCCCTCGGTCGCCCGCTCCTCCCACCTCGCTGAAGGCGAGCTATTTGCTGCGGGCTCCTGGGGCTTCTCTGGCCAAGAGGGTTTGTGCGTGTCTGCTTGTGTGTGCGTGTCTGCTTGTGTGTCTGCGCGTGTGTGTCTGTGTGTGCGAGCGAGTGCGTGGTGTGGGTTGGAAGTTGCTGTGCAGCAGCGGGACCGAGCGGATCCCTGGACCCGGCGGAAGGATGGGGATTGTCTGACCAGCAGAGGCGTCTGCTGCCCGCGGCGGCGCCCGGGCTGGATGGATTTGCTGCCGGCGCTCCCAGCAATTCTGGTGCTGCCCAGGAGCCCCGCGAAGTGACGCGGGGTTTCGCCGAGGAGAGAAGCGCTCGGAGCCCCGGGCTCGCTCCCTGACCAGCCGCGGCTCTGCGCCAGCCATCGGGATTTACACGCTCCTCCGGCTGCACCTCAAACTCTTGGGCTTCCTGCGCTGCACTGTCCTCCGCGGCGGCACCGTTTGGCGAAGAGATCTCTTGTTATAAAGCCTGGACCTCCGGAGGAGATGGAAGTTTTCTCCCTCATCCTGGTCGTGTCCGTCTGTTGGACTCGAACCTGGAAAGCGGCGATTGCAGACTCAATCATTCATATCGGTAAGGGGGTGCTGCGCCTGCTGGTGCTGCTGGACACTTTTCCAGCTCTCCTTTGCAACCTTCCCTCTCTTGGAAGGCTTTCCCCCCCTCCCCCCGCAGCCCCCACTCTCTTTTATCGCTTGCTGGCTTGCTTTTTTCTGGTTGTTTTGTCCCCTGTTATAATTGCTTTCCACCAGGACCTCAGGCGTCCTCTTTTTCCCCTACCGCGCTGTGTAAAGGTTTCTTGGCGGCGGGGTATGTGCGTGCTTTAGACCTTCAGGTTTTGGTGAGGCTGATGACTGGGGGGACCCAGGGCTCGGGCACTTTCCCGGTTCCTCCCCGCCGCCCCTCAGCTCCAGCCTGCCTTCCGCCTGCCCCGGCTCGCCCTCGGCCGGGGGAGACCCCACGCCGCCCCGTCTTCCTCACACCACGGTGACAGCCACGCACAGCCCCCACCCCCCACACTTTTCCTT
>VYXC01005738.1:1024169-1207984 GCA_013397175.1 Platysteira castanea
TGGCGAGAGGGGGTCGCCCCCCTGCGCCGGCCGGGGATGCGCGGGGAGGGAGAGGAGCGGGGATGGGGAGAGGAGGAGAGGAGGGCGCTTCCCCCGCGGCCGCTCGCCCATCTGCAGGCACCGCACGCAGGCGGAGCGGGGGCGGGCGGGCTGGCGGCCGGCGCCGCGCTGCCCCGGGGAAGGTGCATTTGGGGGCAGGGTCCCGCCGGGCTTTTGGGGAGGTTCCTGGGGCGGTGCCGGCCCCGTCTGTGGGGCAGCTGTCGCTCTCCCCAGGGCTGGCTTTATAAATATGTCTGCCGGTGCTTGTCGTGGGGGTTCGTAGCGGGTTTCTGTGGAAAAGGAAGCGGGGATAGCGTTTAGAAAGCCCGGCCGTCAGGAGCTTTCCTGCAGGACACCGATATTTGGGCAGCGGTGCGCCAGCCCTTCATGTAGCCGAGCCCTCAAGCCACAGCTCCTCTTAGGTACCGCAACTTTATAGGGGTCAGTCCTTTTGGCTGTGTGAGACTGGAGCCGCAAATATTGCACAGGGGGAGGTAGCGCTCTATGCCCTCCTTTTAAAGGGAGAAGGACTTTTTTAATGCCTCCCGGTTGTAGACTGTTAGAGCGACACTGGGAGACAGTTACGCCTTAGGATTTCTTTCTTAAGAGCTTGTAACAAACGATCACATCCTAGCATTTGGGGGAAAATTTTGACTGTGTAGCAGATGAGGAGTTTCTTTGCAATCCACTGTCGCCCATCCTCCTGGCTAAAGGAGCGCTGCTGGGCAAGTTACGTGCCTTTGCACTTCCATCAGGGGAGATAGCAGCTTTCCTCCCCTCGTGTTAATGAAAATTTGTTCGGTTTACTTGTTTTGTATGATAAATGCAACACATTTTAACTCTTTTTTAAAAATAAAGCTGTTAGTGATTAGATACATCAACACAGTAAATCCTCATTGAAAGCAAAAAAAAAAAAAAAAATCCCAACGCAAACTAGCAAAACCAAAGTAGTTGCTTCTCACACAATTAGTCTTGAGAGACAATTAGTACAGTTGACAAGGGGATTAGCTCTTTTTATAGACTGGTTTATGTTGCCGTGAAAATGGCAAACTATGTAACTGTTACAGAGAGCTTTAAATCTACTAAAATGAGTACTCTGAAAATAAATGATCTGAAATTAGAACGGTTTTAACAGTAAATGGGTACACAGCTAAATATCCCAACTTGTACAGCTCACAGACGAAAATTTGGCCCCAAGTAACACCACTGTATTTTGTGATGTAGTCTTCTGACCCTCTTTTGCTGTCTTCCACTTGTACTAAACAAACTTACACATAAAATATTTAGACATAAGTAATAAACTGTATTTATTTACATGAGTCAGCAAAAGCAGTAGCAGGGTACTCTATGAAGAAATCAACTATAGAAAAACTCTTAAATCAAAGAAAAAAACAAAATGCTCAGTTCAGGGGAAAAGAAATACTACCAGAAGTAGTACTGATGCCTTAGGCAACAGACAGAATAAATGCATTATCTTTTTCTTGTTCTGCTGTGCTAAGATATTCAAGTGGAAAATATTTTCCCATGTTTGAGAGGGGCAGATGATCAAAAGAAATAACGAGTTACCTGTGCATACCTTTTTCCTAATAGTGCATACTTTTTTAAATGTACTGCACAAACTCTCTTACTTGGCTATGTTTTATTCTATGTGTTTCCTGTCTCATGCTTTCTGTCTCAAAGTATTTTATCAGGCATCTCTTACAATGCCAAAAATTGTTACAATTTAGTGAGTAGACATTACCGAGTTGGTGATGTCAGTGGGAGGGATACGGGGACTGGTATCTATCTGTGATAATGCTTTTTCATATTCTTGTCTTCTGTGTACAGTTTCTGCTTTTGATCATTAGAGCAGGTCTGTGTGTATGTAAATGTGCACATTTAAAAAAGAAAGCTTTTCCTGTATCATATTTTAAACATTGGTAGAGCTGCTTATAGTCTGTACATTTCTGCTGCCCTGCTATTATAAATAGGAACTGGCAGTTCAGGAAGACTACATTAAGCACTCTTGTGAAAATGGTGAAATGAATCGACTCCACTATAATTTTCCTTACCCTTATATAAAAAAGAAAGGGGCAGGGTTACCATGTCAAAACTGTGCAATCCTGTATTATGCTGCTTCTCTCAGCCCATGCATTGATTGAGTAATTTCATCAGTCCCACATTACTTGATTGCTTAGAAGTTTCCTAATGATCTGTATGCTGTAGGAAGAATCTGAAAGTCGTGAGCGGAATGGTAATGATTCTGTGTTTTATGAGGCTATTCAAAAAGTCGCTCTGATTTATGTAGCTTGAAAGCTCCCAAGTCTTTGAGATTAGCCACGCTGCCTGATATTTTCTTCATACATCAGTCGTCCCACACTCCTCACTCCCTAAACAGGAGTTTAGAAGAGTGTTTTAATTAAGCAGGGATTAGGTGGCATTCCTTGTCAACTGCACAATTTGCGTATGCTTTGTATCTTCTACCACTGATAGTCTCATGCTTTTATATCTTGTACTTTGTGCTCATTATTTTCCCTTGATATGTACATGGTAATACATCTGTACATGCTTACGGATTTCCTCTTGTGCCTATAGAAATATATAGGCAGGTATTAGGTGCTGCAAAATCACCTAGGGCAGCAGCCACATTGTGTGGTACAAAAGTTTTGCTGAAAAGATACTCTAAAGTATTTTTGAAGGCTAATTAATCTCATTCAGCCCCCCTGATTACTTCAAGTTGGTTCTCATGTTTATCAGTAACTTCAGTCATATACAGTCACTGTGTACTGCTCTTGGCTTTTTTATTTTTAATGGAAAATTCATAATTATATATAAGATACAGTTATATATATTATATATGCATCTACATATAACTATACATCTGTTTTTAATAAATATATTTATATATACCATTTTTTTTTTCCTGAGAGAGAAAACTAGTTCTGCTCTTACCTTACTCCTCTCAGCTTTTAGACTTTGTAGGCCAGGACTGCTGCCTTCCTTGTGCTGGACAAGTTCCCAGCATTGCTGGGTCCTGAGTTTTGGCTCATACCTTTAAGCTCTTCTGTACCATGGTTAATAATATCAAGGCAATTCCAACATAGGGTCTATTGCTTGTATTGCTTGTTTCTCTTCTTGATGTTGGTGGTGACTAAAATGTAATTTTTGTTTGTTTGGTTGGTTGGTTGGTTGGTTGGTTGGGTTTTTTTGTTTGTGAGGGAAAGGCATTCTTGTTGCTTGGTGGTATGCATGTCCACGTTTCTTCTTGCAAGCTGATGTGCTACAATGCAGCTTGGGTTGTGTTGTGAATTGGTAATGGGAATTTAATTTGCTGTGCTACTGGTGAAGCCTCATTAGGAGGTATGTAGTGTATGCCACTAGCTGTTCATTACAGTACTCTCACATACATTTGTAAAACACAGGACAAACAAGCAACACAGATTTAATAAAAACAAATAAATCTCTGTGTGCCTGTAGTGTCCACAGAGGAGCACTCAGGTCCCTGCTGAGGTTACTTGCTTATTTTAAACACACCTACAAGTGAGGACCTGGAACCCAGTGTGCTGGGGCTGAGCAGCCAGGAGGTTCTATTAGCAACTGTGTTCTACTTAAATGCTCAGCCTGCGTGACAAACTCTCTGCTTCTACGTGCGTTATTTCTGAAACGCTTTCCCAGGTGCCTGGGTTTGTGGTAGTGTTTCAGTCCCTGTGATGTGTGTTAGTTACTCTGCAGCTAAAGAGGGATGGCTTTTCATGCCATGGATTAGGGCTTGCCATCATCCAAAGGCATGTTTGCCATTAGGCGTCTCTGCTTTCTGGAGTGTTTCTTAGTCATCCTCAGGGCCTGATCCAGAGTCTGTCATAATCCAGGTGAGTTGCTTGACTTCAGAAGACTTAAACTGAGCCTGTGGATTGCTGACCGCAGCAGGCAGCTCTTTCTCATGTTCTTAAATAACTCCTAGTATTATATCAGGTTCTTTGTCCTTGATAAAGGCAGAGTAAAAAAAAATCAACCATCCGTTTTCAAGTGGTGCCCTAACAAATGTCTGACATGGCAATCACTGCTGCTGCTCTGTGCTTTCACATGACTACTTATGGATGCACTGAGCCTTTATTCTCGCAATGCCATCTTTGAAAAAACACACTGGAGAAAAATCTTTCAAGACTGTGACTACATAAACCTACCAACTAAGGTTCATTTAACTTAATGAACAAAGGCATTAAGTATGGTTCTCTTCCACTCCCTGGCCCTGTAAAGCAAGTGGTATTGGCAAGAGATGACTTCTGTAAGCCATTAGGTTACTCCCTAGATATAGACTTGAACTTACATCATTTTCTTCCATTTGATGTATAGCTATCTATAATCTGCCATGACAGCCTGGTTTTGGCTGAAATTTATTGGAGGCTTTTGCCTTTTGAGTTGAGGTTTGTATTTTTACACTTTGTTACTGCTACTCCATTGCTTGATCTTTTTTGCAGCACAGTAAAAAATGGTTTTAAAAATGGTTTATGTGCAAGAGTAGTTCTATTTGACCGTCAGTTTCTAATTAATTTTCGTAATTATGTGGGTTATATATGAGAACATGGTAACACTCTTTCCATCTACACACTCTCCAGACATATTTTGTTCTATATCTTTAGTGTTTAAAAACTTACTAGACACAGATAATTACCATTGATGTTTGGACTTACAAGTGACCAATAAGAAAAGGAAATAGTATTCCAATATTTTAAGCAATTATAAGAAAATGATCAAACTTTGAAAGCATATTTTGCACGTATATTATGATACACAATGGTATGTGCCAAAGATTGATTTCAGGTAATACTTTGGTAATGAGGCAAATTCAGATACTTTTCTGCATCCGCAAATTCAGTTGTTACTTTTTTTTTTCTTTTTTCATTTCGATTTGAATTCCAGAAGAAGTAAGTTATTATCTAAGCTGGTGAAATTTTGAAGAAAACTTTGATTTCAGATTCAGGTTTGGCTTGTGTGTCAAAACTTGGGCAGCTCCACACCTGTGCGTCCTATAGACCTTACAGTCCAGTTCATGGCTCTGGTCACGCGGTCATGCTCGCACCCATTTATGAGAGCCTCAGATACAGTTTATGCTACTTAGAAGTGCCAAGAGACAAGCATGACTGTCACAGCCCAAAAGTAAAGCGTAACAGGCAGGTTGCTGGCAACCTGGCAGAGTGGCTGGGAGCTGGTCATGACAGGTGTTTTGTACCCTAGGCTGGTGGTGTAGTCCCTGGCTTCCTACTGGGCTACCAGCATACAGATGCACTTCTTCTCCTTCTGTGATGTTACATTATCTTCCTGCATTGTGTATTATGTCTGTGAGGAAGTAGCTGCTGTCCTGTTGCTTGCAGTAGTTACCAAAATGAGCTTTGTTGGCCTTTGTCAGAGTGATGTTGGCCGTGGCTTCCTTGCTCATCTAGGCTAGCAGACTGTATCGGAAAGGGTGCAATACTGAGGGAGTGCAGTGTGACGTGTGGCGTGGAATCTGTGCTAAATGCATGTTGGATAAGTTTGGTGTAGGGCTAGTTAATCCATCCTCAACACCAGTTAAGGAAGGCCTTGGCAAAGCCTTCTGGGCACAGGTTTTAGCTGGCTTGTGCATTTGAAGCAGCACGTGGAGAAGAGGAAGTGCTGTTGTCTCCCACTACAGAGGCAGGATGTAATTGTGTGCTCTTGTCATAGTAATTTAAACATCAAGACTGATATGGAAGCATTTAGAGGAGGTGTGGGTGAGGAAAATGTGTCTTTCTTGCTGTATCTTTCTGGATTTCCCATGAGCACCATCAGGGCAGTTTCCTCTGCTGTTCTTCAATACAGGAGTCAGGCTTTGGTTTCTGGTTATTGTTGGCCAAGCAGTTGTGAGAGCTGATGGAGTAAAGGAAAGATTCTCTTGTGTCTGCAACCACTATAATTAATAAAGGTTTATGTGACTTGGAGAGTCATAAGTGATCTCTTTAACAGGGAGGACACAGGCTGAAATTGAAGGTTAGTAAATGAAATGTGCTGGTGTTTGGATGACAGTTCTGAAACCTGGCAAGGGAGCGCATTTGATATTGTGCAGTGCTGTAATTTTGTAAGGTTCAGAATTTATGTCCTAGTTTCAGTAATAATATACTTAATTCAGAGAAGGAGGTATTTTGTGTTCTGTATTGTACCGCAGAGTGCACTTCAGCTGGAGAGACTTCTTCCTGCTTTGGTATGGGACTAAGCACAAAAGCTCAAGGAAGGGATATTCTGAGAGCTGTAAGTGCTGCATTAAATGAAAAAAAAAGAAAGGCCCTCCTAAAAAGTGACACTTACTTAATGAGAAAGGATAATACAGTAACTACAGCATTTCTGTGTAGCATTAAAGTTATGGTGGAAGAGGTGGTACAGAGACAATTGCTCTAGTTTTAGTCAACTGTAAACTGATGGATTTGTAAGAGCAGGGTTAGATTTAAAGTAGATTTCCATTACACACATTAGTTGTGGAATGACGGGGGAGTAGGGTGGAAAAGAAAAGATGAAAGGGAAGAAGTTTCTTGAAAGTTATGCTCAGTTTATGTGACAAGCTGTATAATCAAGAGGAAATTGAAAAAGAAAATGAGTAAAAATGCAAGAAGGGGAGGAAAATAAGATATCAAAGGCAAAAGCCACTAGTTCTGTCTGTTTCTATTTCTTTGGGAGCTGTATAATGTTCCTGTAAATGCTATGCTCAGTGGAAAAGTTCTGAACCAGAAAGGGGAAAATGAGAGGATACGGAATTTAAATGAAGAATTATATGTGTATTTTAATGTATTAGATAACACTCTGTGCTGAAATGCTAATTATTCCTAATTGTTATATTTGCTTTACCCATGAATAAAATATCACACATCTAATAAAATATGCAGTGAAAATAACTGTAAAACTCCTCTTGGAGCCTTTCATGCAAATTTAAAGCATTTAATACCTTATTTTTTCATTGCTTTTTAAAACATTAACTTTCTGTAATCAGCTGGATTGCTAAGGCCAATATCCAGTGAACCTAACAATAATTGCTTGTTTTGCTGAACAATTTTTTGTTAGTTCAACTATATCTTTCTCAGAGGCTTAAATCGAGTTGGTGATTTCATTATAATAATTCACTTGTGATAAATCAAAATCAAATAGCACCACTCCAGTGCTGTGGAAAGGAGCTCCGGATGAGAGCTCTGGAGAGAGCAGAGGATGGCAGAACAGCAGACCTGAATGCCAGGCCTGGATTTGCTGTGTCTAATTTTAATGCACACAGATATAACAATTTTGCAAACCCATTTTTAAATAGAGAAATGAAGCTTTGCACAGGGCAGGCTTCCCTGCCTTGGGATGCCAACTCCAGACCTGTGTTTGGGACCCAGACCTGATGACAGACAGTAACTTGCTTTGGTTTTAAAGCATGCAGGAGCTCATCTTAGTCAAGCTCAGGCTCCAGAGCCTTTGGGATGTTTTGAAGATGTCAGTTGTATTTCTCAGGTGCCAAGACACTACTGCAGAGTTACCTCACTGATAACAATCAGTATTAAAAGTTGTCTGGCAGTATACCCAAGGATAATTCTTTCGTATAACCTTTGCTTTCCTGCAGTATTTCCTGCAATATTGTGTTCAACATTTGAGAAACATTTTAAAACCATTTAATGTACTAGAGAGTTGCTGAAGGGAAAAAGATAGTAGAAAAGACATTTCTTGCTCAGTGAAGCCGTGGTAGAGTAGTGGCAGTGTGTGGCCAGCGTGCAGTGTGGACTGTGGACAGGCAATAACTATTTTAGGTCATATTAAAATACATTAATTTCTCCCTTTCACTGTTTCTATTAGTTTCTTTCTCTCTCATATTCCAGACTTATGGCAAGAAGTTGTGATGGTCACTGTGTTCTATGCTCTTAAATAGCTGCTTTTAATGTCCAGGAAGAAAAAAGTTAAACACACTGTAACACAAATATGTTATTTGGACAGATAAAGCTGGTTTTTTCCTCTGGAAATTTCTCTGGAATTCCACTTGTGTGACCTCTTTTGAGACAAATACGCCTTGAAAAGTTGGTTATGATTCTTAAAGATAGTCTTCCTTCTCCTCTTTGTGAATAAATAGGCTGAAGCAGTATTGAAGTATATCCACTAATGTATTTACTATAAATATCTTTAAAAATTTACTATTCTGGAGCTATTCTAACTCCACGCTCCAGGTTGATAGCAAGCACTGGGATATGTATTAATGTATGCATATACAGTATATAAATACACACTTTTTCAGTAATCAGAAGAACTGTTCTTATTGAAAATATTTTACTGGATTTTTCTTTAATTTGGGATGGCATTAGTTTCCACCTTAAGTGCCAACACAAAGATTTGGGAGGCTTTTTGCTTGCGAAAAGCAGGAAGCCTAACGTGAATACAAATCATGAAATGGCACCCCACTGTGCTGGAAGCTGTACAAATATGAAACAAAAAGTTGGCTGTCAGGAGATTTGAAGATGAAGTGAAAGAGAAGGCTTGGATCTCTCTGTGACTCAGTTAGATTGTACACCTGGAGACTCGTGTGTCTTTTGAGAGGCAGATTCACTCGCTCATGTTTGTGAATGATCACTTTGTGTACAAAGGGGTGGAAGCAGGTAGAAATATCTTCAGGGATGTCCTGTCAGGGCGGGTGCTGCGTGGCTGATGTCAAAACTTCCTGGTCTGGGGCTATGAGTTGAAAGAGTTGACAAGAAAAGAAGGACAACAATGTGTTTATAATTATTACCTACCATGTCTTATTGCCAGTAACGTTGATTAAACTGGAAAAATAGAAACAATCATTACCTCATCAGCTACCACCACGTTACTCTTTGAGTTTACCTACTACAGGAAGTAATGCATGATTATGCACATGCCCACTCTTACTCTCTGTCTCACTTGGACAAATATTTCATAGTACAGTTTTGGAAGACTAGGTAGAAGGAGAAAACCCCTTTTTGGGAAAGTGAAACAATATATGTTGCAAAATTCCCTACTTTGTTTAAAGGAAATATTTAAATATAGTCAGTGATTCTGAAAGTATCTGCAGCCTCATTTGGAAGTCTGATGAAGTTTTTGTAATGATATGGAAATATTATTGAAACAATCTAGAGAAACGATTTTCCAACTCCTGGAAGCAGCTCGCTTGTTATGGAATTGGATTGTATCCTGGAGATATATGAGAAATGATCATTTACTTGGGAAAGTTCTCCCATTTTTGTCAGAGTTGCAGAGTGTAGGGCCTATGTCAAATAAGATGGCTGAGGGGAGTGGGCAGGAAAAAAACATGTTCTCTGCCACACACCTGCTCTGGGAGCAGGACCACTGTGGGGAAGGTTCTGGTGGTGCCTTCTATGTAGGAGCTTTGGAAAGGAGGTGGAGGGTTGTGCTTGGCAGTGGGAGTTGGCTGGGTGGTGAAGGGGTGCACGAAACATTTGGAGGGGTTGGCATGAGTTGTGGACAGCCTACCTTTGCAAGAGTACAGGATACCTTCAAGGAATAGCAGGAAATGTTATGTGGTTTGGAGATTGGGCTTTATATTTGGGACAGGCCTTGTAGAGGAGGTATATGCCTATGCATACCAGAAAAGTTGGGAAATCCAAAGGAGCGAGGAACTGGAATGGCACAAATATTACTGAAAAGATTAATAATATAATGCAAATGATGCTTTGAGAACAATATAGCTAGAAGATAATATTAAGTTTTAAAGAAACTAAATTATACATTAGAAAATGGGATTGTTTCTCCTTGTCTAGCCTTTATAGTTTTACCATAGAGCATTTGATATGTGTGGTAGACCTTAATTTTTTTGGTTTTTTTCAGCCAGTAGTTGTACCTGGTTACTTGGCAGAAAAGTGAGATCCACTTTTACCTTTGTATTGTCTAATACTGTTGTACACAGATGCAAACAGTGAGTACTGAAGTGTCATCTTCCACTCCTCTCCTCCCAGGGTAACTCCAAGTGCATTGTACTTTCCTGTGCCTCAGCATTATCTTAGCATTTTATTTCATAGGCTGGTCTGTACCACGCCTCCTTTTAAACTCAGCTTCTGTGGCTGGTGAGTAGGAGGAAGGGATGCACACAGCCACAGCTTCTGCTCTGTTGACTTTTGACCTAATTTAGGAAGGAAGGGAAGGGTAAATAATACAGCCTGCTTCTGGATGCAAAGTCTGCCGTGACTTTCATGGAATGAGGGGGCGAGTGCTAGCTTTGTCCTCATCTCAAATAGCTGCATAGCTTGCTTTAAAAGTTACAGCTTTCTTCAGTGAAGCTCCAGAGTGGTGAGTGGATCTCCTTTCACACTTAGCTTGTGGCACATGTCCTCACTTGGTCTGGTTTTCTGTCAACATCAACCTTGTCCAACCCCATTCGAGGCAGCAAAGGCACAGCCACTGGCTTGTGTTTCCTATAGAGACACATTAAGAACTGGGATAATAGTTTTTAAAAAATATTTTTCTGTTTGAGATCAATGATTTCTAATACGAGAGAATGACGTATGGAAGGAGGAGGTAAATACTTCCTCAGTGGAAGGTAGATAATGATAGCATTTGGGAACCGCTATTGCTGAAAATCAACTTCTCAGGATTTAGTCATTAAAAAAAAAAAAAAAAGAAGAAAAAAGTCTGTTCATTAAAGTACTGTGGGGTTGGAGTTTTTTTAACATTTTTTTAAAGGGATGCATTTTCCCCCCCATTTTTTGTAAGACTGCCAAATGTCCCTGAGGCTAGAATTAATTGGCTCTTTGTGTTGTGTCAAGTAAGGAGTACAAGTGTTTTCAGAAAATACTAGGTTTACAGACTTCCATAGAGAACATGAAAGGGAGAGAGGGGCTAACTTTCTATAAACAAAGTCCTTGCGTCGTTTTGTACTGCAAACTTGGAGTAACAAATAGAATATTGAAATTGCTGGTGTTGGTGGCTGTTGGAAGCTGTTGGAATCATCCCCGGTGCCCTCATCCCTTCATTCTGACTAATCCTCCCTTCAGAACAAGCGTGTGCCGATTCCTTTTGCTCTCACCTCCAGGCATCTGCAATGAGTAAACAAACGTCTGCTCCTCAGAAATAACCAGCATTTGGGTTTTTTGAAAGAGGTTCAGAGAGGGCCATGGAGATGTATTTTGTTGTTGGCATTGCTTTAGTAATGCAACTGAGGTTCCTTGTTGCGGTTCATTTCACAAATTCCCCCTGACCGTTTCGGATTCGAAAGTATTTTATAATTTTTTAATACTGCTATTTCAAAGGCCACTTCTTAAAATGGATGGAAGCCAGTGGATGGCAGCAGTTGTAGATGTAAGCTTTGAAATGGCCCTTTTATGGAGGGGTCTGAGAAGTAAGTGTCGGAGCCGTTGCATTAAAATTCCAAAGTGTTAACTTAAATGTAATAATGCTCTGACAAAGTGCTACTACCATCTGCTAGTGCGAATTAGTAATATTTTAAAATCTCCATAATTCCCAGAAAGAGCAGAGGAGTCATGGCGTGAAGAAAAGTCTAACTCTAAATTAGTATTTTAGTTCAGGAAGTTGCAAACTCTTTGTGGGGATCACTGACTACTAGAGATTTTGTGTCATACTCTCAGCTCACATAAGGGAGTAAATATTTGTGGTATAGGACAAGAATGGTGCCTGTTTCTAACTGTTTCCAGATTGGTCCCCAGTTTTGCAGCAGAATCCTTTTTATTTTCAACCACTTTTCATTGACATCACAGCAGGAATTCAGTGGTAACTACAAATAGAGTTTGCGTGGTAAAACAACAATGAAGTGTGCTCCCTGTGGGTATGTAAAAAGTTTCATTCCTTATAATATAACTTTTGTGGACTGAGAAACAGTTCTTTGTTCAGTGTTCCTATGGAGTTTTGAACACCACCTAAGCACTCAGCCCCTTCTGCATGTGAAAGTTGGTCTGCACCGAAGGGTATGGTCTGTGGCTGGAAATGTTCTCAGTACCAAAACATTTCCATCCCTAGACTTCTCTCATCTGAATACGCAGAAGTAATTCAGCTTCTAGTAGGAAGAGGGTCTGACCAGTTTTGAACCTATTCCAAAAGCCAGTGTAACTTACTAAAGCTACTTTACTTATATCAGCAAACAGCCAAATCTTCCACAATATTTAAAGAAGGGACTACAAAAAGAAATCTAGTAATGACAGACTATCTGTAGCTGTTGGATTGTCTAGTTTAGGAAGGATTTTGGAGATCCATATTAAAAGATGCATTTTCTAAAAATTCCTGTTGGGAAGAAAAGGGAACATGTGGCCAAGTGGAAGCTTTTTTCGTGTCTTTCACTTCCCCCTCCTAAAAAGGATTCACTGAGTTTTGTTTATTCACAGTCTTGCGAGGACTATAACTAATGTTCTTAGCTTGTTCTGTGCAGAAGTAGATCATATCTTATATACTTTTAGCTGAAATAATCTTCATCAGCATTTCTTGCTGAGGTACGGGTACTGTGTGTATGTACCTAGGCCTGCTGGTACAATGGCCATGTGGTCCATGTAGCTAAGACGGGCTAAGTCAAATTCTCCTCAGTTATAAACCAGTTCTACCCTGCATTATTATTTTGTATTATTTTTTCCATGCTGGAAATACAGCTGGAACTGCTTGTGTATTTGAGGAGTTAGGTCTTTCACTTGTTATTTTAGGTTTAAAGATCTTCATCTCTTCCAAAATGCCCCTCAGAAACCCACACTGCTTTTCTTGTTTTTTGTGTAGACAGGCTGATTACCCATAAAGTTACTTGTTTGAGACAAGTAACTGTAAATCCAGGATGAAAGAAAGATTTCTTGTCTGTCTGTTACTCAATTCAAGCAACTATGTTGTCTTGTACTATCACTGAGTGGTGTTTTGGTTTATCTGATGTGAGAGAGGGAGTTCAGAGAACCACTTTCTATTGTGTTAGCAAACATCTGTGTGAGGCAGAGGGAACAGAGACTGTTTGAACTGTGAGAATGAGGTCTTACCATAAGAGTATTCTTGTCATGCTCTTGCTTTTTGCTTAGACAGGTTTTTGTTTCCATTCAAATCTGGTGTATACAGAGAAATAAAACCAGATGGATTTTTCACACATTTACAGTGAATAATGGGCTGCTGAAATAGAATTGTCCAGCCCACAGTTGTCAGTCGACAAACCTGCCCCTTGAAGGGATCACTGTTTTCCGTGACTGGATGCTGAGTAATCTCTGCCTGGTCTGCCACATGGTGACCTGCATGAGAACGAAGCCAGATGCATTCCCACATCATTTTCACTGCTTGTCTCCTTGTATGTAAATGTTTATCTTGCCTCTTAAAACTGTTTCAATACTGACAGATTCAAAGCACATATGGGCAGGAACTGAACTTTATTAAGAAGTAACTTGTGATAGGGCTAAGGAGTCCAATCTCTACCTCATAAATCCATTATTTTTGAAAGGACTCAAAGCAATTTCTGGCAGCTGTCTTTTCACTGATCCCTCTCGTTCCCAGCATCTTGATGAAGAATGACATTTATTTCACCAGGAGCAAGGGAAGGAAGCACTTGTTCTAGCACCAAAAGAGTTAAGGGGCAAGGGAAGAGGTGGTTGATGATTTGTTGCAGGTCTTCATGAATTCTTGCCTCCATGATTGAGTATAAAAATGGTGAAGTGCTGTGCAAGGCACATGTTTGTTGTCTGCTTCTTCCTTTAGAACAACTGGAATTTTCTCAAAAATATGCAGAGAAGTGTTTTGTGAGATGTAAAAAAAAAATTTTTAGAAGTGCTCAGAAACAGTCCTTACTGTGAATCCTCCCCAGTACCTACCCCTATTTGTAAATAAGCAAATGTCTTTTAAAAAGTGTGATTGGCAAAAGGTAGAGAAGCCTGAGTAAGAGTCTTTTGGATCTAAATGGCACAAAACTGAGAGTGACTTCACACAGGAATATCCTGATACAGCTTGCTGAGGAGCCACTCACAGTAGCTAAACCAGCTCATAGCTGGGCAGGGATAAGGTTCTCCTCCTTTCGTTACCTTCTCACCAAACAGCTTGGATGTGCTCCTGGCCACCCCTGACTATCCTGTTTTGTATATGCAGCTGCCTACCTATCTCATTCCCAATAAGATTATCTCATCCCGTTCCATGCTTCCTCTTATTTTCCTGTCACAGAAACCACTTCCAGAGGGCAGTTGAGGCTTTACCTGCACGCCAGCAGTTTCTTGTGCTTGTGAAGTGCCAGGGGTTGATGCCAGCAAACTGGAGAGCTCTCTGCCACTTGGCAGGTACTTCTAGCAAGTTCTCTCTTCACCATGTCTTGGGCTGCTCCCTCCAGCTGGAATTTGACACCAGCAATGACATTTATTGTCGCAGTACCTATGTTGCAAAAACCTATGTTTATGAAGATCCATACGTTTGAGATGAAATGACTGTTTGTGTATTGGCATGCAAGCATATTTATGTTAACATCTGGCATAATGGTAGGGAGGAAATGGAGAAGTTTCTGAGGCAGCAGCTTTAAAGCAAGAGTTGTCACTGAAATTTGTAGCTAAATGGCAAATTTTGTTCCCTAGTGCTGTTCATCCAATAGCGTTGCTAAGTACCCACGTTATGGTGAGAGTACCTGAGATGATGGATCTGTTTGATGTGCTGTCTGTAAAAAGTGCATAGTAAAAAGCAGTCCATGGTGAAGTTTTTGTCATCTTGGTGTCTTGTTTCCCATCAGCTTCATTTACTGGGTCTCATGTCCCAGGACAATGCTCTTGTGTCTTTGTTACCAGAAAGGCAAAGGAAAGCTTCAATAATAGTTTTAGCCTGAAACTATTTGGGAAATATATCTGCTTCTCTTACTTCTTATTTTTCCCCATCTGTGATGACAGATTATATTTATTAGCACAACACCATATTTGGAGCCAAAAAATCCTAGTTAAATTGCTTATTTATCAGTCTGCTCCTTGTAAAATAGGATTTCTAGGTTCTTGCTGGTTGCATGATATAAATGGCACTGGTTTGGGAGTCCTAGAGCTAACTTGGCTGGGCACGGTACCTAACTAACTTTACTTGGTCATGTTCAATGTATAGTCTGTATTCAGTGGATTTATATGCAATCAAAAGTGAAGAGCAGATAGAAAAGCTCACTAAATTGTGCTGCCAAGAAATTTTTGCAGTGACACAACAAAGGATTTTTGATGTATTTGTTTTTGTGCCACGCAAAACAATATTTTTGCAGACTGCTGGTGCTGCTGGCTGACTACAGCCTTGAAATATTCTCAGATTTTAGGTTTTTTCTATTCTGTAAAGATCTGAACAAACGCATCATTGTCCCATCTCACTGTCAGACCACAGCGCTCATTTGAGCATGTTGCTGGGTTCAAGTGGAGCTTTAAGCCTTTATTAATTCTTTCCTTGGTAATAGTTCCTGCAGGAATGGTCATCAGGATAAAGACTGCTGGCCATGTTCCTTTTCTCATCTCTAAATGGAATGTGGTGAAGGGCTAAGTAGATTTTCAAAGTAGTCACGGATGCCCCTTTTTTCAAGCAGGGCATGTAATTCACAGCTGACGTTATTTTCATCATTCCCAAGGGCTGTGGTAGTGTGGTCACTAATGCGGTCTGAGAGACCTGAGTGTGTGTGGTTAGAACCTCTTTTTAGGAGATAAGGTGGGGGGAAATAAAAGAAAACATTTTCCATATCACATGTTAGAAAAAACTGCCAGAGCCGTTTAAAAGGAAACAAAATGGGCTATAACTATCTTCTTATAGATAATTTTTTCAGATAAAAACATCATATCCTCTTCTGTAGAGCTTTTGGAGGAAGAGCATGTTGGCCTGAAACCTGTTTTCTGCCTTTTCAGACTCCATCTCTCATGACTTCTGAAATCGGTTTGGATCATTCCATTGACTTTATTGGACTTTGGATCACATCTTCTACATTTTTGTAATTCCTTCTTATCCTTTTATCTTTCCTTCTCTCTCCCATCAGCTACTTCCTTGCCTTTTTTTATGCAAAGGCATTAGTAGCTGCTAATACTCATAACCAGCCTTTCAGTAATGCATGTGGAGTGTTCATGCATGTGTGAATTGAGGGAGACTGACTAGGGAAAATTCACATTCAGATTTAAACATAGGTAGGAATCACACTGACACATTATTCCTATTACTTTTATAATCTTTTGTATTTCTTTAAGTATTTTTGTTTGAAGAGGCAAAGCCTTATTTAGAAGCAAGTTAATTTTCAGTGTTTCTGAAACATTGATCACTGTCAACTACTAAAGACAGAATAAGATGGACTACACTGATGTCTGTTCAGGGCAACCCCTGTATATCCTCTGTTCCAGGCTTTATTCTTATTATGGCTAACAGGAAAGGAGACAAACAGTAGTTTTATGCTTAAGGAATAAGATTAGAATTTGTGAAAGTTGCATTCAGTTTTGGACTCTTTCCTGATCTGGAGAAAGACATGCAATGATGGACACATATGAACTATCAAAATGGGATCATCAGGGCTCCTTATTAAGCCAGTGTTGCACTTTGTGTGGTTATTGCCCTGACTTGTTGAACCTCTCTTTTCCACGGGGAGAATTATATCCTCTTACTGAACACCTTTTGCCTTGTCTGCGGTGTTCGCACTCTTCAAGCAGAGCTCTGCCTTGTGCTGCATTGTATCTGCATGGCCAATGCCAGTGATACCATTTCAGCTGAGAGCTTTGAAGTTTCCTGTACAACTGTTGGTTGTAAAAATGTATTTTTTGCATCAATGACTAGAACAAGCTATTCTATTTTAGGAAGGCAAAATTTGGATGCAAGCAATGAGCTTATTCTGTGATATGCTTCCAAGATGATTGTGAGTGATGGAGCTGGAGTGTTCGCTCAGTTTTACTGGAGGGTGGAAAGTGCTGATGTGGATTGCTACTGTTACAGGCAGAAATTGGGGCTTTGAGTGCAAGTTAAAAATATATATATGTGTATTTATGAAAGCAGCCAAGCTCTAGCTTGTGTAAAGGTACTTATGACAGTGTTTCAAATGGCACTGTAAATGCATAGTCACTGCCCATGAATAGGAAACAAAAAGTTTAAAAAAAGACAACTGCCTTTTTTTACATATTCTTATCTGCTGTTGCAGGTACACATGCAATCTGAAGGAATTGTTCTATTTTGCATTTACTGCAATACTTTCAATTAGAATCTGAAATATCCAGTTTGAAAACCTAAACCTGAAAATCATAGATGATTTCCTGAATTACCAGAGGATTATATGTTCGTTTGTTTTTTCTCTGACACACAATACTGCAACATTGTAAATCCACCAAAGAACAGGCTGACTAAAACAAGGTCATTTATTCTACAAGGCAAAGCAAGTGTTAGGGCAGAGAAGTACATTTTTTTTTAAATTAATGTCTATACTTCAGGTGGGCTTTAAAAGCTTCTTTAATTTCACACCTTTTTTTCTTCTTATCAAGATTTTGAAACACAAAGATATTTTTGAGAATAACTTTTAACATTGGAAATAATAATTGAAGATACTGTAATAGTTAACAGAGTAGCTTGCTACAAATGTGTGGTTTTCAAAGAGGGACACCACTAAATTGATGTGCAGCCTGCAGAATATGTACAGCAGGTAAAACAAGCCTAGTGATCAGTTGGTTTTTTCAGCCACTGCTCAAAGGTGACATAGGTATCAAAAAAAGAGGTGAGCCACATTTCCTGAGCAGAGAAGGAAAAAAAAAAATTATGCGTTGTTCCACTGAGCAGTCTGCATCCATGATGAGTGCTTTCTCTGCATATCCTTACTTGTGTGCCACCACTTGGTCAGCTTCACCTTTTCTGTGATTCAGAAAACATCCACTGCTATGTTCTCAAGGATGTCCTACTGCCCTGCCTTTTGGTGTGGAGTTCTTACAATTTGGGATTCATCCTCCTCATCTGGTTGTCGTACTGTGCATGTGTCAGTATCTCCAGTTGTGTCTCTTAAGGGCAGCAAACTCCCCTTAACCTTCCTTTCCTATTGGATCTGTATTTGCCTTTTACAGGTGGCTGAGGGGTACAAGTATAAAGCATATATCTATTCCTTTATTTTTACACTGAAGTCGACAGGTTTGCTACATTGTATACTTCAAATATTTAAAGGGATTAAGTCTGAATAAGCTCTGAAAAGTTCATGCATTTCACAGCTTATTTTAAAGTCATTCAGATTCTTCATCTGCAAGACTTTTTAAAATAATGAATAATGTTATGGTATTTCATTTCAGTCCAGGCTGAGTAAAAGCAGGATTTTTTTAAAGTTACCCAGCAATTGTAGGTCTTAAGTGTTAAGCATGAATTCACATTTTAGGAAGATTTGTATTGTTTATTATGCTGGCTGGATTAGTCAAATCCTATTTAAAATATTAATAGGAAGAAATGTTAGCACTCACAGTAGAACTTCAGCTTTAGGAATATTTTCTGAGCAAGCAAGGTCAGATTAGTAGTGCACTTCAGATGTAAGAATAATGCTGTGGTTAAAGCACTTGACTTGCACTTGGGAGACTCGTGTGTTTTTTTTGCCATTTCCACTAATTCTGGCATGACATTGGGCAAGTCATTCATATTATTTCATTGTGTGAACAACAGTGAGCATTTCTGGCTCTGTCACTATCTTCAGAAGATTATTTTGCAATTATTAGGATTTATAAGGGAACATTGAAAAGCTGGGGCATCCTGGGCAGATAAGCAGAATCCGAAGCTTCAAAACAAACAAACAAAAGCCCATGCCTTGAGCTTTTCCATGTCATTCTGAGGCATACTCAGAATGTTCTGTTCCCTCTGAATGATAAGATCTGTAATATGTAACTAAGGTGGTATTGCCAGATCTTGACAAGGCGATGACAGCATATATATAAAATGTTTTAGTGTGGCGGTGGGAATTCTTCCTAGACTGTTCATACACATATTTACTTACAGAGCCACATGCACCCACATACTTTTACTATTTTGTTCCCCCAACAATATTCAGAGAGACAATTTACTTGCACCATCACTGAAAATGGACTATGGCTTCTATTTCAACAAATGTTTGAAAATAATTATTTGAAGAATTTAATGGTTACAGAACCATGACTGACCCATATATTAATGTAAAAAACGAGGGGGGTTAAATGTAAAAAACCCAAAATCCTAAAACTTACTATTTTCTTTTTATTCAAGACAAAGAAATTGCATTGGTGGACATCGGTTATTTTTATAGCTTAATAAAAACTTCCTTGTAAGATTTTGTTGTTATTTTATTTTATGCTGGAGTGTTTACTAAGGATGCCTCAAACCAGACTGACAGTTAAGTACATTGATTATATGGATATCTCCTGTCTAAATTGGTAATGTTAAGACTGCTGTTAGTGTAGAAGATAAACTATTCCTTTTGGTTACTAAGGTTTGTTTTTCCTGCATACCAATTATTTTTCCTTCTGTTCCAGTATGCATATATAGCTCTTCTATGAGTAGTTCTGTGTATGTTTGTATCATCTACAGTGTTTTCTGAATAGATCAGGAATTAATTTGTTTTCTAATTTTCCTCTTCCTTATTCATCATTTGTAACTATGCAGAACAATAATTAGGACAAGAAGGAAGAAAGACAGTGCATTGATTGTTCTTTAAATCCATAACTGCCTATTAAAAGGGACATTCAGCTATAAACTCTGTTTATCAGTTAAATGTACTATTTATTTTTAGAAGGGGGGTGTGGGTACACATATATAATATTAGCAGGCAGGTGGTAATGTCAGTCAGTAACTCAGCCTCCTGTATGTGAATATTGTTGGTTTTGTGTACCCTACTGACTTGAGTAATGTTTTGCTGGTATTCTGGAACTAGACCTAAGCAATATCCAGTTCTGTAGGGAGCAAGTAATTTGGTTTCTGAACCACACCAATTCTCGAAACTTCCCACAAGCCACTGTATCAACTTTGCCCACTGACTTTGCTCTGAATGGGAAAAAGATGTGGTTTTTGCAATGTAAATGGAAGGAGAAGAAGCACATTCCCTAAACTATAAGAGGAAGCAAATGAGTTGTCCTAGCCTATATATTTTAGCATTTTAAGCCACTCTGGGGTTACATTGTGAGTTGTTAGGTTACCTGGTCTGAGTTGTGCTGGAGGAAGATAAATTTTAGCCATTAGCACATTAGTAGTGTGAAAAAGACAAGGAAACACAATTCTATTAACAGGGCTGATGGGCCAGTCAAAGTAGCTGGAAACTCATTAGGTGCTGTATTTCCATCAACGTGTACATCTGTAGCAATTGAAAAACACTTAAGGAGTTGGAGACTTCAGATGATGATGCAGACACTTGTCTTCAGTAGGACATTTGTTTTTATGCTAGCTGTTGTGCTTAGGAGCATCTCTTAAAATGCTGCAGAGAACTACTCTGCAATTTTCCTAATCCCCCACACCACTTGCAGTTATCTGGTGTCTGTGAAAGGCAAAAGAATTTAAGGATATGAAAAACAGAAAGAGAAATGCAATTTGCAGAATGGTTTTCTTGATTTGTATGTTTTACCATACATGAGATTGGTGTGCAAAATGAATGATGAATACAAGTAATACATTTATTCATTGTGTATTGTCAAAATATGAATATAATTGCATTCTAGTACTTGTCTGCAGCAGTGTTTGCTGCTTGTGATAGCTTCTGGTCTGCTTGCAGTCAAATGTGAGCAAGATAGGCTTTCACAGCATCTAATTCAGACTCCGTGATCCCTTGACTTCCAACTGCTGGTTTGAAAAACTTCTGCCCTAAGTAATTTGTGCTTTTTGTTTTCTAGTAGGAAAACTTTTTTTACTGTCTGGCAAGTGATGGCCTTCAAAAGATTTTTCTGAAGCAGGAACAAAGAAAAGCCATAAGGGCTCTGGTTATTCTCTCCCTCCTATGTACAGCCCTCTGTAAAATACCACATTCTTTTTAATCACAGGTGCCAGGGCACTGCTGCCTTTCACTCTCTTGTGATGTTTTCTAAGGAGAATTCTTGCTCTTGCAGTAAATTGTAGCTACGGACAGAAGGAGCAAGTTATCTCAATGTGTTTTTAAGCTAAAGAAAGTCTGTAGTTTCTTCAGAATCATTTCTTGGCTCAGTTAGTTCCTTTGAGGACAACAGCTTTGAGGTAACTTGCTAGAAAATCAGTGAAATTTGAACTTTTTGAAAATCAAGTTAAACTCCTCATGCATATTTCATGAATGCTTCTGTAAAGAAATGGCTTCAGTGTACACAGCAGGTGCCAAATTACAAACTCCCTTTCTCTTTCTATGTACACGTACAAACTCAGTGAATCATTACCAGATTAGTCACCAAACGGTTGCAGTGCTTTAAGATGAAGACACCTGTCTTGGCTGCTCGTCAGAGCTCACTGTCCCATTAGCCTCCAAGTATCTGACAAATTGGTGTTCCCTATCATCTTATTTCCAGTTGAAACTCTCAACTACTGATCTTTATTCCAGAAGTTGTGGTGGTAGCCCTGGCAGGTAGGAAAGGGATATGTGTTCATTCAGCATGGATGACCAGCTGGCCGAGTCCCTCAGTCTAGCAGAGACAGAAGTGAAGACAGCTCTGGTGAATTTAAGTGACAAGGAGTCAGTTGAAATATAGAGCATAATATTAACTTTCTTGTTAAAAAAATAACAATAACTTCAGTGATCTAATTTATTTACTAACCCAAGAAATTCAGGGGAACCACAGAGGAAAGGTCTTAGCTGAATTTACTTGGTGGTGATGAACATTCTTAGGTTAGTCCTTTTCCACTGGTGTCTTAGTGACTGAACTGGTGTTGATCTAATGGCCTGGGAACTAAATGAAAAGGTTGGGGCTGATTCTTTGTGGTTGTTTCTGGCCTTGGAAAAGGTTAATCAAGGTGTGTCTTTCACAGTACTGATGGAAGAGAAACTATAAGTAAGAATTTCTCCTGTGATTCTAGTATCATAGTTCTTTTCTATGATAAAAGAAAAAAAATTCATTCATTATTCACATAATAATGTGAGTTAAAAGAGAATGAGTGTATATTTTCAGTTATCAAAAGTTTCAGGGTTTTTGTTTCTGTTGTGCTGCAATTTTAACTGCAAATATGTATTGTACATGTATCAGTCTTTGAATAAAAAGTAATACACCTCCATCATGGGGAAGACAAAAAATCTAGATCCCACTTCCTCAAGCCTCTCCTAACAGTATTCTTGCATCTTTGCAATGTTCTTTAGAAAGATCTCCTGCGACTAACGCTGTTAGAAAACAAAAGTCACTACAGCACAGGAAATATACAGGTCATTCTGTATTTGTTTTTAGACTAAGTTTTATCAGAGGGTCTCAGGCTGTGGATTATCTCTTCGTAAATAGTCCCTTTCAGTGTAATTTTTATCAGTTTAAGAAATATGATCTCTCTTGTCTCTCAACTTAATGTTCAGCTCTATTGATTTTGGAAGAGACTGGGGAATGCATACCTTGCAGAGCACTTCTTGGAGAACTTCAAAGACTTTCAATTTGCTGACATGCAAATTGAATTTAATGTGATTACAAATTAAAACACAAAACCAAATTAAATACCTTTTCTATAATTATGTATAAATTTAGATTTTGAAAAGTGCTTTATATGCATCATTTTACTTTTGTCTTTAAACTGCAGACTCTAGTTTGAGGTGCATTGCAAATGTCATGGATTGATGAACTGGTTGAGAAGAAAGCAAACAGATTCTGCTGAATTAAACAGGAAATTAAATTTACTATGTATAAAAAGCAGAAAGTGTATGAAGGCCATTGATTTTTTTCAGTCAGCAAGGCTGTGATTTGCTTTGTTTCTGTACAGTGCTGTTCGTTTCCTGGTGGGAAATACACCCCATCTGAGAGGAGGAAAAGTAGAATACAGCTGTTTATCATTTTGTGCCATGTTTGCTGATGTAAAGTAAAAACTAAATAATCCCAGCAAGCTAGAATTCTTGGCAAAGGAAAGCGTTAGGTGTGGGGAAATGGTATGGAACAAGACAGACAACTTTAAATTGCTTTTTGAGAATTTGGCTGGCCAAGGTTTGTGTAAGAACTTCTTGCATGTCTGAAGTGATAAACCGCAGTCTGTGAATTTTAGTAAGTGGCTGGTGTAAATGAAGCTTCAGTGGTCACGTTTGCTATTGTCACAGTTGTTGCTTATCCCACAAACATGACCACTTTCCTAGCGTGATCCCATGCCGTGGGTGAAACTATCTCTCAGAGCCTCGAAAGTGCCTGAACCATTCCCTGCCGCCCAAAAAGTATGCTGGAGCTCAGCAGTGCTGCTTTGTGTAAGAAGGACAAGGCTCCCAGTGACTTGCTGTCACACCACTTTTAAGGATTTGTGACTTGGGTTCATAAATTCCTCAGTGAAAGGACCACACCCTGCACACACATGCACTTGGGATTAACAATGAACTGTAACCAGCGAGGAATAACTCTGTAATACTGAGGAGTAGCAAATGCTTGATCCTCTGGTCTTGATTGCTGCCTTCTCAAAGCTCCAGAAGGAAGTAGGTGTTCCCAGCAACAGGAGGTGACACAGCCTGTTTGGGTGATGGGAGCCCCTCTGGCACAGCCACCAGCAGCCTCTTCCCAGCCTGAAGGGTTGGCAAAGCAAGCTCGTATTTACAGCTGGATTCTCAGCGGGCAGTGCAGGTCATACCATGAGCGGGTGTTCTTTGTCTCATGAGTGGCAGTTCCTTACAGGATTCTGTGTTTCAGCTTGTCCTCTCAAGGAGAGGATCTTTCAGGGTTGCTGAGTTTGGGCAGCGTTCGAGGCCAGAAGTGCATGCTCAAGCTTTCCCAGGATTCAAAGCCAGGGATGAATGAAATTGTAGACGTGTACAATTTTGCATTGTTATTTTATTGTATTGCATGTATTTTTCTGTGTGACAACTTGAAACAAGTGTGATTAAAGCCTAAATATTTTGCTAAGCATCCTTTCTCTTTTAAAAGGATTTTGTTGTCCCCACTGGAACCCCATAGTAAGCTGCTACTTAAAATTCTCTGAGTGAATGAAGAGTTGGTGGAGGGCTAATAACATGTAATCAATTGATGGCTAAGGAAATCAAACACTATTATAAAATTTATTTGATGCTGCTTAAAACAAGGCTTTCTATAGATTAGGAAGTATAAAGTATGTAACTTTCCTGCATGACATATTGATTTATATCAAACCAAACTAATGCATATTGATTCATATATTCACCTCTGTTGCTGTGTGACAGTCCCTTCACTAGTATCTCCTGCTTTGGTAGGATTTTCTTGTAATATTAAACGGCCCACGATAAATCCACCTTAGCTGGTCTCCAAAGCCTAGCAGCAGTGCTCCAGGACTTTGCTATAGGGCAGTTTGCAAAACACGGGGTAATGATGTTTTACTGGGTCATGTTTTGTCCTCTTGAGTTGGTGAGGGACTCTTGGGACAAGCACACAGTTGCAGATATTTCTAGTATTTGTACCAATAGTTTTAGGAATATTGAGAAGCCCTTGTGTAAATGTGTAGTTTTATTGTTTCTGTTGGGTAGGAATACAATACTCTATATTCACAATTCAGAATTGGGAGCCATATGGGCTTGTGCAGGAATTATGTCAGTTACACATTATGAGAGTCAGAATCTTATGCTTTCTGATGAGTACTCCTGTAGCATCTGCTTAAAAACATATCATCCAGCTTTATTTCAGAGCTCTAAATTTTGCTTTAGTTAAAAGTGACTTGCATGTCAGTGGACAATAAAATGAATAAAGTTGTCTTTCGTAAAATTGTTAGTAAGAAGTAGGCATGTTCTCTAATTTTATCTTAACAAGAAATTACTTTTATAAACCTTATAGGTGCACTATTTTGTTACATTTCATCTAATTTTTCTATGTGGGTGTCACCCATATGACAAAATTCCCTCCTTTTGAATGCTGCACCTTTGATCTTTATGTTTGCGTCTCAAAGATGCACAAATTAACAGAAACCTTAGCTTCTGCTCCCCTTTTGTTTTGTGCTTGCTGATTCATTCTACAATGAAAAAAACTTCTTTCTACTTCCTCTTCTACAATCACTGAGTTAAGTGAACACTGCACAGATAAAATCAGTTTGCCCTGTTTGGATTTGACGCCCTTCTGGACAAACTAACTGCCTGGCTTTTGTAACATGTATCAGAGAACTGGTATCTCTCTTTTGTTTCATTAACACTTTTACAGAGTAATTTTTTAATGAGATCAGGGACTGGGTAATTTATAATCCTACAGCTGAGGAGGTTACAGTTTATTGCATTAATAGAGCAAGTATTTGCTGCTAAACCTCTAAAATCTGTTTAATAGATGATCTCATGAGGGAAGAAACTTTTCCAACCCTTGGAAGAATATATTCAAAATATATTGATTCAAAATATAGTGACTTTGGGCAGGAACCTAGGGATAGGATGCAATCTAAACACCCTTTTGTGAGCTTAAAGGAGGATACCTAATTGAGTTTATNACCTGAATGGGATAGGTTGGTTTTTTGGGTTCTTTTTCGAGGGGACTTTTAGTCCTTACTGGCTAAGAAACTAATGAGTCACTACTGATTTAAACGTCATATTTACAGAAGTTTAAATTTGCAACACAGACTAATTTAGGAAAGCGTGTAATGTGTTATTTGCTGTCATTCTTTCTTATAAATATATAAGAATAAAAATCATACATTAAGAAAAAAAGAACAGCCCTATGCATTGATAGTTTTAAGGATTTGAGAAGAAAAATAAGTGCAATGTGTTCATGAGTTACCAAGCCCTTTTTCAGTAATAATCTTAATCAATAGACATGTTTTGTCTTATAAGATCTTACCTCTTCCTTGAAAACTGAGGTAATGACTATTGGTGTTTCCAGGGACTTCTGAAAGTGTAACTATCTTGAATATGCTAGTGTGATCTTAGCTGTTATTATTTTGCCTCTAAGAATATATAATTTTTCAGTATTCTTAAATAATTTTAAGTGTTTTCCTTATTAGAGACTGTATGCCCTATGAAATACTCAGCAAATTACTGAGAGCAAAAATTATCACTTCTGTACCCTCACACTTTATAAGATCATCTCCAGAGGGCTCCTTGCCTCCTGAATACGGAGAGCGTGAACATGGCACCTTGTGCCTATCTGAGTACGTTCTTGTTTGGCTGACCTTTTTAGCCTTCTCCTGCAGCAGCAGCTAACCATTAAAGGATCCCAGGAAATACTTTGAACTAATTTGTGCAAGCTGCAGTCACTGCAACTTAAGACATTTGAAAATTTTTAGCTGCACTGAGTAGTATCTCCTCATGTTTTGTTCTGCTTTTGACAGATACTGCTTTTGACAGATGTGGAGTGAGCTTAAATTTGTTTTCTATAGCTTACCCTATGACTATGGTCACACTTAGATGAAGAGTTTATTCTGAAATCATGATATTTGCATGCAGAGAGTGGACAATAAAACAGAGCTGAGTAGACTTCCAAGGCACCCAGATTTAGTCTGACGACGTGAATACTGGGCTTGTTAAACGTCAGCTCAGTTTGAAACCTGATTCACAAGAGGAGGAACAAGGCTGTGCAGAACAGGCTTCCAGCTGCCAAAGTCTGGTTTACGGACAGACAGATGTTCAGGTCTGCTCTCAGACATTCAGAGCACTCCTGTTTGGTCTCTTTCTGGCTCAATTTTTAGAATCAAAGAATGGTTTGTGTCAGAAGAGTTCTAGAAGAACTAGAAGAATATCTAGTTCCCACCCACCCTGCCGTGGACCGGGACACCTTTCACTAGACCAGGTTGCTTGAGAGCCTCATCCAGCCCAGCCTTGAATACTTCCTGGGATGGGGCATCCACAGCTTGTCTGTAACCTACTCCACCCTCACAGTGAAGAATTTCTTCCAAACATCCAATCTAAATCTGCATCTTTCAGCTTAAAGTCGTCCTCCCTTGTCTTGTCACTGCATGTCTTCAAAAAGTTTCTCTCCAGCCTTCCTGTAAGCCCCCTAGAAAGTACCAAAAGGTGCTATATTGTCTCTCCAGAGCCTACACTTTCTCCAGGCTGAACAGCCCCAACTCTCTCAGCCTGTCTTCATAGGAGAGGTCATAAGGAGGTACTCCAGGGAATGAGGGGCTTGCTATGGTTTGTAACACAGAAAGAGACATTCTCCTCATGTTCTTAGGATGTTTCTAGGGTTTAATTTGGCTCTGACTGAAATTAGTCATTGAACTTTCCTTCAGTTATAATGTAGAGTGGGAAGAGAACTGGATGATACACATTTTCATATTCAACTCTAAATTCTGTTTAGATATTGCTATTTCCAGTAGCTTTACCATTCTTAATTGCATAGTGCAAATAAGAATAACATGTTCAAGTTCTATAAAATAGAAATACTTGTTTCTTCCTAGCCAGCACTCATCTTTGTTGAAGTCTCTGTGAGTTGATTATACTGTTTAGTGGAAATGGGAAAATTTTTACATCTTATTTTGAAAGGTTCATTTCTGCTTGCTTGTTTGAGGTAAATCTGGCTAGAAGTTAATGTGTGAATGAAATGTTTTTCTGAATCACAGAGCCATTTTATAGTACATTGAGAGTAACCCCGACAACAGGTTTTAACTCTTGTGTTTATACAGAGTATATCTGATAGTTTACTCTTGCAGTGTTACAAATCTGGACTAACACTATATAACACTATTAAACCAGTGAACAATTGTAGGTACTGGAATTAGCAATACTGTAGCACTTGGACACCTCTAGTCTTTACTAGGGGTACACTGTTGCTACTAAACTGATAAATTTGACAAAAAAGAAAGACAACTTGAAATTCTAAAGCATCTACAGTCTGAGTGCAGGATGAGACAACAGCTGGATGTAGGCAGTTGCATCCAGACAGATACTGAGATACTGTGGGACTGGATTAGTCAGTTTTGTAGGCAGTCAGCAGAAACATTACTCTAAGAAGGGAGAGGAGAAGCAGGTCCCAGCTTATCTCTGCACAAAAAAACCCCCAGAACCTGAACTAAGATTAGTTGCTAGTATCACCTGAATTATTGTTAACAGGGAATGAGTAAATAGGAAAAATGCTATCAAAATTTTTTCTTTTAATCTTACAGAGAAAATGGGAGCATGTGTTTACCTCCAAAACACCTTGTCACCCTTTATAATCAGTGGTTGTAAATATCAATTAAGCACCACTGATGTGGATATTGCTTTTTCCCTCTGTTGTCTGGATTGTCAAAGCTGAAAGAAAGGCCGTGCTGCCATGTGCTCTGAACAGACATTGGTGTGAACAGAGATGTTTGCACGTGGGGGACTGAACACTTTGAAAAGATGTTGTTTTTCCCACAAATTATCCATTAAAACTCTCAAAAGTAATTTCAAACTATACATCAGTGCTGGTCCTCAAATGAAGCTAAAGCAGTTTTATAGTGGTGCTGTGCCCCTGACTTCATTGCTATGGAAGGTTATTGTACTCTTTTGATCTCCTCAGACATGTCTACCCTCCCAAACCCATCTCCCAAGCCTGTGTACACATCTGTGTGTGTGTGCTTGCCTTTTTTTTCTCAAGTAATGTTTTCCAGGATGTCAGCATCAAATAGTAAAGAAAGATTATTTTGACAGAAGCTCGAGGAGGCTGTGACTGGAGGGGGCACGTCCTTCACAGTCAAATCATGGAAACTGTACCTTCAAACCAATGTTCTCCTGCAGGCAGGTCAAGAAGAGTGCAGTGCTTTACAAGTGAGTGCAACAAATGAATAAAATAGTGGGGAAGAAAGAATTTAGGAAATAGAGGTTGTGTGACTGTCCAGATTATCCAGATGTGGTTTTTTTTTAAATTTTTTTTTTTTTAGATCTGGTTTGACTGTTTTGGTTTCTAAACCATTTGCCAGTAAAAATCTGGGAAGTAAGTACTGTTAACAGTGTTGGGTTGTGTTTGTTTGTTTGTTTTAAAAAAATTTGATAAACCTGAGTTGGAATATCTGATTTTAATAATTCTTTAAGCTTCAGTGAGTCTGTTACCTTAATGCATCTCTTTCTGAAAAAAAAAAGGATGCTAATACTGCAGTCTATGTCAATAACTGTGTCAAAATTCCTTTCAGTACAGCTGCTTGAGTTCAAATGAAACACCAGTGAGGGGAATGGAGAATGAATTTAACCTTCCATTCATGATGACTTTGTTTGTGTAGAAAGATTGAAGGGACAAGCATGAGAACTACAAATAGTGGAGTAGCATATTTTTTTCACGCTTTTTTAGTTTGACAGTCCCTGCAGTCTGTCCATAAGTGGTACTGCAGCATTATTTTGGGTATTTTATCCTATTTGACCAAAGTTGACTACAAGTCCAAGCAAATCAAACAGCCAGTACAGTAGGATCTTGGAGCACAATTGCTTATGTCCAGCAAGCTAAAACACCTTTTCCTAATTTGATGCCAGTAACATTTCCACAGGCATCTGGTCCTCTGCAGTGCCAGAATTTCTGGTATTTCTCAAGGCCAAATCTCCCTTGCCTTGGACAGTTCTCTGAGGCTGATGAGCCTTTCAGACCTTGTCAGGTGGAGACCCTGGAGTTTTTGTAAAGTTGACTCCTCAAACTGAGTTCTCCTTCCCAATGTCATTTGGTACCATATTGACTTCTCTTTATTATCAACTAGTAACCTAACTCCACTCTACAAGGTAGGATGAGAATTATTACTAGCCATGAAAGAAGTTTAAAGATGAGCAAAGCTGTGCTCATACCTATTTTAAAAGTCTGGACTATGGTGCCTACTCAGCTCAGTGGACTTCTCAGGTGGGAATTCATGTTAGTTTAGGCATACTCCTGCTGATCTTTATTATGTGTGGTCTGGTGCTGTAGAATGAACTTTTCCTGGGCACCAATAAATTTCTGCACTGTTTGGATTTGTGATATGCAAGAAAAGTCTGAGTTCCTTTTTAAATTTTTCTTTCTTTTTTTTTTTTAATTAAAAATTCAGACCTTGATGTATTGTGGAGCTGAGATACCAATATTGTGGTAACTTTGAGATACCAGCTTTGTTTTTGTACTTTAATTACATCCAGCTGTTATCTATAGCTTTATCCTTCATAAACTTCTTAGAGTAAAGGTTCTTACGTATTTGCGCTGAAAGTAGTACAATTGGCTAACAAAGCTAACATAAAGATGTTATTCAAGTAACACTTGAATAACTATGAAAAGAAAAAAATTGTAAACTTTTGAAATTTTTGATATTGTTTAATTAAAGCACTAGGGTTGGGAAAAAAACAATAAAGAAGCTGTGTCTGTTATGAATTGACTACTTTGTCTCCACTTGGAGGAATAAAGAAACATTTTAGTCACATCTCTGAAATATCCAGTAAATTAAATAAAATCAAATCATAAAGATTTGTGTAATCAGTATCTAAATCTAAATATCTAATTAAACAAAACACTTTCTGTTTTAGAATAAATTTGTGTCTCAGGCTGCCTTTGTGGGCAGTGAAACAAAAATGTAAGTCATCAATCTGTTTCCTCCTCTTAGCTATTAGCTGTAATTTTCTTCCCTGCATTCTGGTTGTCTTCCTCCCCACAAGCTGCTGCTGCAGGTGCGGTCGGGTGATGATTTCTGTTGGAAATGTTATTCAGCACTGCTCTGCTTCTTTTCGGAAAAAAAACAAAAGGCTCCACTTGGTTTCAAATGTTTAACTCTGTGATCCTGTCATAGCAGTGTCCTCAGCTGCTGCAGGGAGGTTGGCATCTAAAAGAAAATATTACCAACTTCAAAGCAATCTATACCAAAGTACTTTCAGTCAGGGCTGATAAAAGAGGTAGACACTAACACCAGAGGACTCTGGCTTGAACACTGAAAGAACAAGAATTACACATAGCTCCCTAATTGAAAGAATTGTATGAGGAAGAGAGAAGGTTTTCTAACCTTCTTGCTGATTTATTTTATCCAAATAGAACTTTCTAGTAGGTGTCTGGGCAAACTGACTGTCTGAACAGGATGAGTAGACCTGTGCTTGGGTTGTTTTCTTGCCTTTGTCCTCCCACTCACTCTAAAGGAAAATACTAATGGTTACTTTCTGGGGTCTATGCCCATGGGGCATGTTTTGTGGGATACTTGGAAGAGACAGGATCTACCTTAAAAAGCATTGCTGCTAGGAGGGATGGCCTGCCTGGTAAGGAGTGCCTTAATTTGGGGCCATGGTTCTGAGCAGCCAGTTTTAAGTGGTCCTACTTGAGCGGAGGTTTATCTCCCAGCCTCACCATTCTCTGACTGTAAGTAGCCTGTATATTCCAGTTGCTTGTATTAAAAATGAGAAACTTCTTAAAATCACTGAGATGCTTATTTAATGTAGATGAATAGAAAACAATTGTGGGGTATTTTAGGACTGACAGATGCATATGCATATAAATATTTCCACAGAATATATAGAATGGTCTGAACACTAGGGTTGGAAACTGGTGTGTCTGCTGCTTCTCTGGACTGCTACAGACCTTATAAACCATTTGGTTTGGGAGGTTTTGAGGAGTGTTGTGTTTTGGGATTGATTTTTTTTGTGTGTGTATTGCTTTTATCTCTTTTATTTTTTTTTTCTCTTTTGAGTGTAACTTGGGCATAATGTCTCAGTGCTGGAAAGAAGCTGCAAGGAGATTAAGTAGACAGCCTCAGGAAACTACTTTGGTTTTAGCAAAGAGCTGTCCATGTATATGGTAAGCAAAATTTTCTTAGAAGGCATTTAAAGAAGTCTGGTAAACCTCTGTATTTTGATGAAGGCACAATTTAAGAGAAATGCAAAAGTGAGAAGGTGGCACAGAGACTGAATAGACCGTTTTAGTGGGGGAAAAAGCAAACAGGAGAACAGAATAGTGTAGGCAAGCAGGGAAGCATAATGAAGAAACTTAATCTCCCCTGTACAGTGGAGGGGTCGGATAAGAGCCACATCATCAGAATGAAGAAGGTGGTATTTGCCAATGCAAGAGTTTGTGTGGAGGCAAGTGATTGCACACAAAATAATCAGGTTTTCTTCTTGATAAACAAAGTTAACAGGAACTTTCTAAAGGCAGCATGTAGAAAGCAGCTGGCTTTTAAAATTTCTTTTAAACCCTGCCTGCATAACATGTGCCATGAATCTGTTCCTCCAAGCAGTAGATCTGCCTTTCCTGAAGGAGCAGCAGGATTTGAACCTCAATCTGTCAAATGCAGATAGACCCATTAGTCATTTATTTTGCGTGGTGACTCACTAGGTGACCGAGTCTTACCTTTTCATGCTCATCGTGCACAACAAATTAAAACTGAGTCTGTTACCCAGAAGCAAAATGAGACTGAAAGCTACTGACAGGCTTTCTTTTCAATTAAGCCTTGAGGTCTGTCAGCTGACTTCAGTCCTGGCTTTCCGAAGGCAGATCTGAAGATGCAAATCTGGAATGTTTCTTCTTCAGTATCTGTACACCAGAGCTGTAGTAAGCTTTCATGTTGAAATTTTTTTTGCATACCTGTTGAAATGCTCTGTAGTTCTGCCACAGAAATGTTTGAATTACCGTGCACCACACTTCACTCACTGATAACACTCTTAATTAGAATAGCCACAGTACTGGGATCTCTCTCTAAGGGCAACCTAATGATATGGAGATGCAATGACTGCTGCTTGATCAGGGTAGAATTAGGCTATGTTCTGCTCAGTGGCGCAGCAGCTCCCTGGTGCTCTGTTACTGAATGTTGTTTAACCAGGTGATAAATAAGTGTGAAATTCCAAATCCTGATCCCTTTTAATGCAGCAGATTAAAACGGAAAGCAAACACATTGTACTAAATCTTGTTGTTTTTCAAATTCTAATTTGTTTTAAGTTTTATCTTGTTTTTCCATCAGGGCCTCCTTCCTCCACCAGGAGTGAAAATTTATTTATTTATTTGTTTGTTTTCTCTTCAGTTGTGTTCCTTATATGATTTGAGGAACAACATTACAACTTTTCAAGCATTCCTTCATGGCTTGCTTGAATTTTTAATTTATTGTGGCGAGTTAAGAAAGTCTGTGGGGACATGGCTAACCATAAGATAAGAGAATGTATTTTGTATTTCAACTGTTCTTTCTGGCTCTCAGCAGATGGGTTAAAGCTGTAGGTCAGATGCAGATAACTTGATACTGCTGTTTAAATCTGCTAAATATCTTTAGAACAGTGGTCTTTTTCCTCACTTCATCCTGCGCATTCTTAGCACTGATCTAAACAAGGAGAAAATCCCAAACATCTTAGAGAATGGAACTTCAGTCTCAAAAATGAGGACATTCATTATGTATGTGTGTCAGAGCTGACAGGGAACTGCTGTGCAGGGGTATTGCTCCTGGCTTCCAAGGTTGCTGATCTCTCTGCTTAGCTGTGTGTACGTTTAAGACATGCGTTGCTAGGTGATCCCTGTGATAGACACCAAGATTAGTGTATATTTTATTAAATGAAATTTAGAATTTGTGAAGTAATATTGGGTGTTAATTTGGGTCCTTGTCCTGATCAGGAGTCACCGGGTGCTACTGCAGTGTGAATAAAAATGTTTTGGGGAAGAACCAGGAAGCACTGAATAATGGAATTTTAAAAAGCTTTCAGCTGGGGTTTCTTTTTTATGTTATTTGAACTTTCTCACACATACAGAGTGAAAATTACTGCATAGAACATTTCTATGAGAGCCTTCATCTTTGTTGTACTTTAAGGAAAAAAACCCAAATCATTAAGTGTGGATGTAATGACTGTTTTGTTAGGGAATAACACACTTTAAAGTGTTAAAACCTTTTATCTAATAGAAGGAAATCTTGCTTCTTGGAAGTAGCAGGAAGACACTCTAGTAGGCCTGTTTTTGCCCCTAAGCAGATGCGGCATAAGCTTTAAGGAAAATTGCATTTATTCAGATGATCACAGGAGTTCTAATTGTTTTCTAAGGTGACTTCAATGTATAAGTAAAAAATTCCAGTGCTGTACAAACAGCACGACTTACTGCTTTTACAGGAATATTTGATGTAAGCAGTCCTGTCAAACAGATAAAAAATTATTCAATAATGTGAAAAACTAATAGGCCTTGACTGTAACTTGAAAAAATGCTGATCCTGATAAGGATCTAAATCGTTCACGATTCAGTTGAATCAGCAGTGAATGATTTTGTGCATCTTTGTCTCCATGCCAAATCAAAGGGTTGAATTTTTGAAAGGGAAGGAATTGGATTTACCTCTGACTTACATTCCAGTTTATTTTGTATTTGAGCAGTCAGATGGAGATTTCTCCTAAGGTGATAAATGTTTGGGTTGCTCAGCTCAGGACATCCTGCTTTTTGGGAGCACTGAACATCTGCCTTCTGGGTTTGGGCAGAATTAGTTCCTTCCCATCTGACTTTAAGCTGTCTTTAATCTTTGACTTAGTTCTTGAACCAGGTAAGTTTTTATTTACTGGCAAACTGTCATGAAATAGTAATTGTACCAGTATTTGAGAACTAATATAGTGAACTGACTGTAATACAAAAAGAAAATAAATTTAGCAGTGAAGAAAGTCAAAATTCAAACTTTCCTAAGTCCTTGTCCAGAAACTGCATTGCGTAGCCTCAGGAAGTGTGGGTATGATGCTGGCCTTGATAGTTAGCCAACCTGACAACAGTAGAAAGAGAAATCAGGTAGTATTAAGCAGAATAAACCCCCCCCAACAGTGTTTAAATGATCACTTTATTGTTTTACAGAGCCGTAATCATTGTTTACTTCATTTCTTTTAACGTGTATTAGGTTTTAACGGGCCAATGAATGCTAACCTTTTTCAGGATATTTGCAAATCTGAGGAAAGCATTTTGTATTTCTACTTTAAGTACAACTAATAATGGAATTGAGGCCGTGTTGGTGGAAGTTGTCACCAAACCTCCTACTGACTTTTAATGTGTGTGATCCACACTAGTAAGTCTGCAAGACAGGAGCTGCATTTTAGGTAGCTTTGTAGCTTGTATGTTGAGGTCATACCACTCACTCGTCTGTGTGAGTGGAGTATGTAGATAACATCCACGTGAATAACACCAATCATGTAATACAGCTTCAAAAGTCAAGCACTCACTATGCTAAACAAATTTTCTCCTTGTGTGCCTACATTAATAGTCTTTATCTATATTATTTTTATTCTTTTGTTCTATACATCTTCCACCTCGTAGTGCATTAGATAAACCAAATGGATTCCCTTTGTGAGCAACTTTGATACTTTGCTTTTAGCTTGATGTTGCATGCGTGTCTCTATATCTTATTTACTGCGCTCCAGTAAAATCTTTAGGAAGTCACAGTTACTCACGAGTTTCATGATGGCACTCACTGCTGTAGTATCTGAGTTCATCCCAAATAGTAATGAAGTTATTCTCACAGCAGTGACCTCTGTTGCCTTCACTCACTGCTGCAAGTGCTTAGCACCTCTGCAAGTCAGACCACAGGGTTTCAGGCAGGTGACCAGGAAATGAGAGCATGCAATTGTTGAATATCTGTGAAAGCTCACTGTGTTTTTTTCTCAGATGGGATTCATAGGTGATTGCTGACAGCAGTGTTGGCAAGACTGGGGATTCTCTGGTTGCATTCCAGCCTCTGGTGTAGAATATACTTAATTTACTCCAAATTATTCCATGTTTCATTCCACTGTTTTCCTTTCCTTGTTCCAGGCTCTTTCTTGTTACTTACTAAGACCTTGTTTTTACTTCTTGAGCTTCTTGCCAGCAAGCTTCTCCCTCCCTCCTGCCATTGTATGAGTCAGTCTTTTTCTTCTTTTTTTCCCCCTCCTTTTCTTGTTCCCTTCTTGTTGTTCTCTGAATTCAAATCCAGACGTCATTGTCTCCCTCCTATTCCACTGCCCCATTACACCACCACCCCAGCTTCTCAACAGTCCTAGATTTAGTTCAGAACTTCATTGTTTTCCTTGATATAAATTCTATTTTTCTCCTAGCTCCTCCTTCTCAGATTTCATGCAAAGCAAATACAGACTTCTGCTGTCCAAATTTTCTACATTATCTCGTATCCTAAAATTCATATTCCTGTTTGTCCCAGTCCCCATACAAAGTGTTATTTCATTCCTGCTAACTCTGCTTCTATTGAAGGCACAGTTTTCTTGCAGAGCCATTCTGGATACCTTTCCCAAGCATCTTTACCATTTCCCTTCAACTTCCTGCTGCCAGTTTCCTTCTTTAGTCACTTTTCTTACCTACCTATGAGTGCCAGTCATTTCCCCCTCCCCCTATTTCCCCTTATTCTCATTCTCTCTCTGTTTCCCCCTCTCTGTCTCCCCTTATTCTCTCTCCCTCTTTTCTTGCCTCCCTTTTGTCTTCTTGTCATGAAGGCTTCTTTGCTGTGCTCTTGTCCTCATCCAATAAATCTGGGAAAAATACTGGAGAAATGAGCTGTCTGCCTTTTGCTCCAATTCCTGGGCCTGATCTGCCCGCAGCCTACTAGAGCTGCATCTTCAGGAATAGTCCTGGTCAGTCTTGGAGTTAGCCTAACAGTACGGTTTAGGTAGTGAACTCAGATCAGAAAAGCCTTTGTGAATCAGAGGTGAGGGTACATTAGAACCTTCTTGTGTCAGAGATTTGTGAGGGTGACTCTGACACATCATTTAAATGAACCCTGAGGGGACTGAGATACTGGAATGGCAACAGGAGGAACACTACCTCTTCTTCAACACTAGTTTAATTGCCTTTGTTTAAAAAAGATAAATTAGACCTAGACATGTACTCACTAGGGGAAAAAAAGTGGTTATAACAGTGGTAAAAATTTATAGTTGTCATATTGGAATACATTTATATAAGTGAAAAATTGACACTATTACCTACGGATTCCCCTCTGCCCCCTCTCCTTTTCTTTTTTTTTTAACAGCTAAGAGCAAATGAGACATATTTGAATCAGGTAATCAAGTTTTAGATGAATGCTCTTGTGTTACTGCACTTCGACTTGGCACGTCATCATTTTGTATATAGGCAGCCACCCGGCTTCTGGGTGAACAGGGAGCTTTTTCATTTGTTCTTACCCATAAAAGTGAGTTCTCAGTATTTCACTTGATATAAACTAGTATAAGGAAAAACGAAATATTCTTTATTCTTTTTCTGTTGAATAGTCACAGCAATTTTATACTGGCTACTGGGAGAGGTGAATTCTTTAAATATACATTCCATACAGAGAGAATTTTAGGGAAATAGTTTTAATTTTTTAATGATGTTAGAGAGTATAAAGAAGAGTGGAAAACTAGGACTGAAATGGGCCTCAAGAGGTAATATTCTTGCCCCGAGTAATTTTATGTGTATTGTTCCAAGCAGATATCTGTCTTGCCTGTTCTAATTACAGACTTTCCACATCCTCGCCAGGCAATTTGTCACAGTCTGTTACTCTTTTCCCTCTTTGAAAGTTTCCATTATGTTTAATATGCATTGTTCTTGCTGCAAGTGAAATCCATTAATGAACATGGAAAACAGACTATTCCTGTCTTCCTTGTTAGCCTTTTATGTACCTGTGGGTTACCATCCTGCATCTCCTCTAGCTTATCTCTAGCCTGTCTTCAATGCTGCTACACATTATTTTGCTAATCGCTGAGATCTCAAATGAGAGAATTTTATCCCGCTTTCTTAAGTACTCTTTGTTGGGGTTTATCTGAAATTCTGAAAAGGCAGATACTATATCCAGGCAGGCAGATGGGTAGATTTAAAAGGCTGGAAAGAACTCCTCCTCCTTGTTTACCTGGAAGAAAATTTCTCTACTCTATTTCTTTGAGATCTCTGTGAACTATTTTCACACCCAACCTGTTGTCTTTTCCACTGTGTGGAAACATCTCATGTGTGTAGACATCTCAACGTTCTTCTAGAGTGTCCACACTGAGGATCACAGCATGCTTGTTAACATTTATTCTGTGAGTTTATTGCAGTAATCTGATTATGTGATCAGGTGTGTTCTCTTGTTGAGGTTTTGATTTTTTGGGGTTTTTTTTGTTTTGAGACTCTATACATGACAACCTGTGCTACGGGAACAAAGCAAGTTGCATAGATTGTTCTTTTTTGATGCAAGACACGTGGAAAAAATGACAATTAATACGAATTGAAGTAGACTAGAAAAATGTGCTGTGGAGAACCAATATTTGCTGAATATGCAGTGGGTCACAAAAGTTTAATCTTTTCTGCTTGTTCTTTTCTGGCTCCCCCACTTGATATATACATGGTATCTTACTTGAGGAGTGGTTGGAGCATTAGTCATATATTTGGAAATTTCATAGAGATAAGGACTGGGTTCTAGGATATTGTTTTCTTATTAGCCAAGTAAATTAATTGACTCCTGGACAGTTTTACCTTTAATTGCTTCCCCTCTGTTCTTTGTGTATAATATGGAGCCACCTTGTTTTACAGGAGAGTTATGAAGCTAGATTAATTACGCTTGTTTAAAAGAGGAGCACAGTAAGATAATAGAATAAGAGAACTATTGAAGCCACATGAGGAAAGTGATAATTCTGTATTCAGTGCAGAGTTTGGATTGAGTCCAGTAAATACACTGTGGGATTACAGTCTGGGTGGTGAATGTGGAAACAAGAGAGGAATAATGATCAATTGAGTACTCTCCATACCGTGCTTTAGGACAGAAGAGTTGTCCTGTAGAAATACAGCATTTGAATGTAAATAGAGAATATGCCATATGCATGCAAGGATGTCAGGGAGAGTTTGTTTAGACAAGCTTTTTTCTGGAATCTTCCAGCATCTGAGGTATTGAATTTGCCAATACTGTATTCTTTAAATGCTAGGAGTTTTAGTGGGGAGGCTGTAAACTTCATGGTACCTGGATTTTATAGGATGCCTAACTTTATTTTAGCCTATTGCTATAAAAAGCATACTGGGAATTTTCTGTCAGGAATAGAAGCACTGGGATAATAACAAGGTAATAATGAAAGGGTGGTCCTGCATGTGGAGAAATAGTGCTATGCAGTAAATGAAATGCACATTTATAGCAGATAAGCAAATTAACTGTCAGGGATTAATTAAGAATCCCTGTTGAATATCTAGGCCTAAATTTAGTATAAGTAATAAGACTGTAAGTGCTTGATCAATGAATGTGGCATACCAGGATAGGTCAGAGACACATGTCAGGAAACACAAGAGAAACGTGTTATTTCAGCTCACCATGACTGTGGCCTCCCGTGTCAGTTGGGTATTAGCTGTCAAGTCAAACTAAACTTTTAGACACCATAAATGACTTTCCACTGAGGAAGCTAATTGGGGAATCAATGGAGGGGCAGTTTATTGACACAATGTTATTACCAAAGTACATTCTGTAACCACGTGCTTAAATTCAGCATGCTGTCAGGAACAACAGACATCAGAAGAACGAATGCAGAAGTACTTAATTCCACAAATGGGGAGTTTCAGAAAAATATGGATGCTTGATAAAAAGAAACTGATAGAGGTGGCTAAAAAATCATCTTAACAGATGACATAGATACTGTTTCAAGCCACTGTATTGGAAGCTAAAAGAAATATAATGCATTAAAGCATTGTAGGAAGATCAAGTTTGAAAAGCGTCATTGTTAAATACTGAGATTGGAGAAATTATCAAATATGAAGTTGTTCATCACAAAATTGAATCTCTATTCAAATATCAAGAATTAAAAAAAAACAAAACATGTAGACTCTGCTAGGTTAAATGTGAAAAAAACCTGTAAGGCAGAGCAAACACGATAGAGGAAGGCCTTCCAAAGACTTTTCTCAAACTCCTGAAGTGTGGAGTGTCTGCTAGGTGGTCCGTAAGGCCTGTAGAAGATCACAGTATAAGAAGATGAAGCACAGCATTCATGCACAAAAAGGATTTGTTGCAGTACCAGTGCAAATGCAAAGTAAATTGGGCAGATTGCCACATAGTGATTGTTTTTTTCAGAAGTTGATTACAGAATGTAACTCAACAGAAGAGATAGCAGAGCAAACTGACAAAATAAACTGTAAATATTGGTTAAAATTATCTAAACCCAGTGGCATTTGCCCAAGAAGTCTAGAGGACCATTAAGGGTGAACTAGATAAATTGATTTGTATTTATTGTGTTGCCTAACGCTTCCTTGGTACCAAAGAGTTGGAGAAAGACTAATATAATGCCAAGCTAGAAAATGATTTCTTGAGACTATCCAGGGAACTAGTAACCGCTGAGCCTGCATTCACCAAATTGATAGAAACTATGACAAGGAATAGTAACTGGGCAGATAAATACATGTGCTATCTTGGGGAAGATTCAACATGGCTTATTTAGTCATTCCTCACAGTTAGAATTCACTTGGGGAGCTAGAGTAGTCCTGTCAATAGAGTCTACTTAAGTTTCCAGACAGTATTTGAAAAGATTTCTCTTTTCCAAAAAACTACAGGAAAAACTATCTAGCCATGAGAATTTGAGAGGTACTCAGCATGGAGAAGTATCTGTTAAAAAAAAAAAAAAATCCACACAAAACACAAAACAAAAGGATCAGAGTTATGGTTCAGTCATAGGGTTTTGCACTGTGGTCTTAATTTTCTGGAAAAAGGGATTTATAGTGACTAATAATGAAATTTTTGTGTGATTGCCAAACTAGTCAAGATAAAGAGAAGGACCAACTTCTAAGTGCAGCAAAAAGCAGATGATGAAATTCCGTCTAATAAAATGTGCAGAAGTACAAATGAAGGTAGGAAAAAAATCCCAACTGCAACCATACACAGTGATGGCAAACCAATTAATTGCTACTTTTTAAGAATGAGATGCAAGGGCTGCAATGAATATTTCTAGGTCATTAGAACTTATTGGGAAAAGAGTAGAAAAACCCTAGGAACATTTTTATGGCTTTACATACATTCACAGTATGTCCATGTATTGAAGTCTGTCTTGGATGGATATATTAGTGTTTGCGAAGTCAAGAAAAAGAAGAATGATGAAGTTTATTAAAAAATTACTTTATACTAAGTAGCAATTGAATAATCAAGGAGTCCAGATTAAAAAAAAAAGATATGACTAAAGGGTATATGACAGGAATCCAGAAATCATGGTTAGGTTGAGGGAAGATGAACAGAGAATTGTTATTTACAGTTTCTTTCTGTACAAGAATAATGGCTCATCAAGGGAAGTTAGCAGATAACCGTCTTAAAATTAGCAAGAGAAGATGCTCCTCAGAAGACACACTTAAGATAAGCAAAACTGTGCCATTGGGTATTAGAGGAATGCCGAGTGTTTTTTTCTGGATCTAAAAAACAAGTGCACAAAAGCAGAGAAAGAGATTTCAGAAGGCTGTTAAATGTAAATATATTACCACTAATTGAGAAGGCTCCTGAGCAAGCAGCAAATCACTGGATGTAAGGAGATTTAGAATGATGGCAAAAGTCTGGAAAAGGAGACTCCGTGTGTAGCTCCGCGTGTTGAAGAACAGGAAAGTGTTTCTGCACTATATGAGAAAGGGTGAAGACAGGAAGAGGAGTGAGCAGAGCTGGTAGAAACTGCAGGTGGCTGAAAGATCAAAAATGGGAATTTGACACCAATGCTGAGTAGCACTTGTCATTTAGGAAAGGAGTGACAAAAAACTGACAAAAGAATGGCAAAGGAGGAAAGTTGAAAATTGAGATATTTTGTGTGCATAGCTGTATTTCCTTCTTGGATTGAGTATTAGCCTACTGATTGGAAATGTTAGATTGACTAAATATTTTTAAAGTACAGGAATTATATTTGCCGTATGTTTGTAGGCTATTGTGCTCATAGAAATTAATGTAAGAAAGTTTGGGAATCAGAGCTGTGTTGATGTGTAAATGCAAGTAAAATGAAAGTCTCTTTAGTCCATAAATGTTCTCTCACATGTATGATAATGAAATAGGAATCATCAACTAAGATAGTAGATTTGCAGAACCCATACAATAATTTCATTCCTGGTCTTTTGACAAACTTCTCTAAAATCAGCAGTGTATATATTATTTTTGATTTATGTTGTTTTGTTCTCATATTCATTAGTTCTTTCTGTTGCCAGACACAGTCAGTTTAGCTTGTTAGCACAGTGAGGATCAACTGAAACATCAAAATCTTCCAGGTACCCAAGCAAAAGGAAATAGAATTGTATTTCTATGTTTTTGCTGCTGCATGCTCAGAAAAAAAAAAAAAAGAAAAAAAAAAGAAAAAAAATCCTCAGTTGATGAAATGATATTATAATCTTTCCGAAGAGTGTATTACAGACAGGCTCAGGAAAGGCCACTGAGGTAAGTGACTATGTTTTACAGCAGGGTGAGACCAATAATAAAATTAAGGCCAATAAACACCATGTTTTCAAAGGAGTGCTAACGTTAAGCTCAAAGACATAGCTAATAAAAGAAACAGGGAAAAGAACATTTTGCTTACTAAATAACATTTCACCCAAATCACTGGTTAATCCTCAATACAGTTATTTCCAATGTTTAGTCAATTCACACATGCAAAATACTTCACAATTATGTATTGCATAGTAATCAGCAATTATCCAGTAAAATATCAGTTCCATGAATGCTGCTAATTCACGTTGATTGCTTTCCAAGATATGCTAGTGAAAGGCAGATCTTGTGGGGTAGTTGTGCTAGATTTATTTGTCTCTTTTAGATTTAAAAGAGAATTACCTTCCCTTTCAAAGCTGATTCTTTTGATTACTAGCATGTATCGTTTAATTTCCAACCTAATACTCTATGCAGAATGCATTGCATATGACTCCTGAGTAGTTGTGTTATTTATTTATCCTGCTGCAGTGAGAGCAGGTTCAGAATGAAAATCCTGATTATCTGTTGGACAGGTATTAAAGACAGAGTGTGAAACCACGAAGCCACAAGGTTTACATGACGATTGGTGCTTTTTTTCTCTACTGCAATTAGCTTAGTCTCAATATTACTAATTGGATTACATGTGAAAATGCAAGTCACCCTGGGGTCTCAAGGTTTAAATGAAGAATAACCATTTTGCAATAGTTCTTCACTCTAAAGGGAGTTCTCTGAGAGGCTTAAGTTTTACCTGTCATTCAAATGAACTGTGATAGTGATTTTGGCTCAACTTGATCAAGTTGCCTGGTAGTTGGTAGTTATGTCTATGTAAGTGCCTGCAGCTATTCCAGGACCTGGGAAAGTTCAGAATTTGTTTTCTTTGAGATATGCAAACCCATCTCTGTCTTCTTTTTTCACCAGCTGTCTGTTTCTTGTTTCACAGCTGGCATGTGATAAGGAGATAATCTGCTCCTTTTTTAGGAATAAGATCAGGAGAATTCTCCTGTTGACTTTAGGGTGTCTTGGAAGTTGTCAGTGAGAGCTGATACCATGTCACTTGGTTTGCAGGTAAGTAATTTCTGTGTCATGCAGAACCTTTCACAAGACCATTTGGGTTACTTCCTCAGATAGACCTTCATAATAGTCCCAGTTTTTAGGTCTGGTTTAGTGGCCAAACAATGAGTTATTTGATTTGACTTGGGTGTACTTACAGAGAGTTTATGTCTTGCCTGACTGGGTTTTCTTACATTACATTTTAAAATGCATTCTGATTCAAAGCAGAATGCTGTTTTTCTGCAGATGAAGCCTTCTATGTCTGTCATATTTCCCATTTTCTGTGTAACTCTACCTCTCATTGTGTTCAGAGGTTTTTCACCAAGCTTGCAGTGTTACTTTTGTTATCATTCATTTCTAGAAATCTTTTTATTTATAGTTCTATGGAATGCTCAAAGAATTTATCTGCATCAGTTTTATTGGTCTGGCATAGTCTGTCTGTCTAGGAGACTTATCAGTGGTGAAAGAACATTGCTTGTCTAAGAGCAGTTATCAGTGATAATGAGACTTTTGCAGAAAAGAAAGGAAAAGTATATTTTACAATACATTGTAGAGATATTCAGGAGTATGTCAGTATTTCTGATTCTGTGGTCTGATGCAATTTTTACTGAAATAGTGACTTCAGATGGATAGTATTTGGTTTCAGTCATAAAGGACTTGTCAGGAAATAGCAAACTGAGTTGCACTATGGGTAGGAATTGTAAGATTCCTTAGAGACCGATCTGCCATTTTTAGTACATGCTGGAATGCCATTTAACTCACTCTGAGTCTTGGATCCGTGAAGAATAATCTGGTAGCTTCATCCAAGTTAGACTTTATTTCTTTTATTTTAAGCAATTTGTTGTAGCGAAATGTCAGTGGGTAAAGGTAGAGGCACGTTTTACATCCCCACACCTGTTTGAAGAATGAACACCATCTGCCCAGGATTGCTGAGAATTGACTAATCTAGTGTTTTATTGCTCTGAATCATGGAGAAGAAATGCTACCATACGTGCTCACAGGCTGCCATCTTCATTCGATGAATACTACCAAAACATTAAAAGGTGCTGATACCGGAAAATGGAGTAATTTATAGGCCTCTGGATTAATAGTTTCACTTAAGGAGTAATGAGACAAAATAGTGTAAACCACATTTCTGAATGCCTTCTGTACCTAACTATACAGGCTTCCTTCCCTTCACCCCAGGCCCCACTGATCCAAAATGCATTTGGTTTGTCAGGAGAAAGCTCAATGAGCTCAACAAATCATGGGTTCTGGGAGGGCAATATTATTTTACAGAATAGTTTGAAGTGGTGTTACTGTTGAATAGATCTTACTGTTACCAGGTAAGATGAATGTTTAATTTGAGCCATTTAGGTGTGTGTTGAGTGACCTCATGGCAGTCTTTGTTACCAGGGCAACAAGAAAAATGCTCTTCAAGACCCATTAAGTCAAGTGATAACAATATGAATGGTACTGTATGAAATAACAAAAGCACTGGAAGCATTCTTTTATATTGCCCTTAATTCTACTACTAGATAAGGTTCTTTTAACCAGGGGGGACATAATGAAAGCCTGGAGTGATATTTATGTAGATCTGTATTTTACAAAGGAATTTGTTGGTGGGCCTTTTCCTTCTTTTTAGGTCCTATGATTCTTTTTCTTTCAGCTATAAGTGACACAGAAATAGTTTCTTCTACATCAATTCATAGATCTTTCTTCAAGCACATCTGATATGTAGAAGGTTCCATATTCATTTCAGTCCATTCGATTTTTTCCATTTCATAAACACAAATATGTGTACAAACATACACATTAAAGTGGGGTTTGTGCATGCACGTTCCGGTGTCCAGTGACAGTTTCATGAAGACTTCTGTGAAAATGGTCTTAGACTAAATATAAGTTCCTAGATGTACATGCCTTTATACATGTCAAATGTTAGACTAATAATAGATTTAGGTATCCTTATTTACATAAGGACAGACAGTTTCAACAGTGAAAACAGGGTATTTTTATAATAGAAAGTTAAAGTACGACAGTAACAATAAGCACTTCATTGTAACTTCCAGTCGATATCTCAAGTTATTTGGAGATCTATCAACAGAAAGCTAAAAAAAGGCTAATAAAACCTAATTACAGTTGCTTCATAGTTAAACTTTCAGCTGTGCATTGAATAATAAAAACATTTTTCTATATTTTATTCATCACCCCTTCTCAAGGAAGACCCAAAATTGAAAAAATCATGAAAGTTTTCTATAATGAGATGCACTTTCAATAAAAATTTGTTTTTACTTGATATAATTACCATTTGCATGTAGTAATTGAAATAAATTTGCTTATGTAAATCAGAATACTTCTTAGCATATAAGCTATGTTTAATAGCCATGTAATTTTATGAAGTTCTTTATTCCTTTAAACCAGATCTTTTTTTCCCATTTGCATATGCCTAACATGCAAATTACTTGTGTTCTCCATATCTTACTAATGTTTTACTTAGTTTTAATTCCTAAACTTCTTTTTAAGTACTTTGAATAGGAGAGTTACACTGCCTTTCACACTTTTGGAAAACATGATTTTATTTTATGAGCCTCTGCATAAGAAGGAGATTTCCATTGAGCCATGATTTGAAAGGCAGATTAAATAGCAAACCCGAAACTACTCCTCTTCTTTACTTCTAACGGAGTCCATGCTGAAGCAGAGACAATGAATTTAGGTGTGATCCATGCAACTTCTCACTCTAGTGGCCCTTTGAACAGCACAAAAGAAGATCTTTCAAATAAATAAATAAAGTTACTTCTTTATTTTCAGTGTCTTCCATATCCATGTGGCTGTGTACATGGCAGGGCACTAAAACTGATGCAGTCAACTTCTTGTTGCTTTGTTTTCTTTTTGCTCATGAGTATGTAATATTACCAGTATAGCCACCTAACACAGTTGTTTTGATGGAGTTTTTGCCTACTGGTGCTGCAGAAAGAGAAACTGGGAGAAGACCTTTGCTGAAGAGGAACTTTGAATATTTCATCAATACAAATCCCTTGCTGTTGCTTTCTTTCTCAATTCAGTTGTTATGGTCTTGTTTGACGTTTTTGGCAGCTCTGTTAATTAAGCAGAAGTTATCCCTGATTAATATACTGTAAGCTGCTTCTGAAGTGCTATAAATAATGTGGTGATTAATTGCTGTAGCCAAACGCAGTCATCCCTTAGCATACTTCACAGATGGATTGTTTTGGTGAAATGATGTCCCATTCTCATACATATTAGAGACATTGATTGCAGCAAAACTTACCACTCAGTTTTTCTGTTTTCTTCCAAGTAATTTATGTCTTTTGATCACTAGGTCAACCAGTATGGAGAAGCTATTTTGAAATTACAAATGTAATGTACTTGCGGATTCTGTAGAAGATCATGCAATCCAGTTGAAAGAGAATAACAGAATATCTGAGTTCTGGAATATTCAACTATTTTCAGCTCTAAAAAGAAAATTTACACAAAGAAAATACACTCCTTGGAGGATAAAGAAAAGATTTTAACCTCAGTTGGCAAAATGGCTGTGTTTTTTCATAGCTTTTTTCCTGCAAGTAAGACAGAAAATATGCAGACAGAAATGTGATTTTTGTTTAAAAGTTGGTAATATCCAATTTGTGTCAGAGAAAAGACTGAGTGTAACGAACCAAAAATCTTATATTAACATTTCTGAATAAATCATCTTTATTTGAGATTCTAATTTTAAACTTACTAACTGAAAGGAAACTATTAGTGCTAAAATCAGCAAAGCTTTTTAAAATATGTCCGTTTCTCAAAATTCCCTGTACTGTAGCAGCAGAAGTGCTCTTCTTGCTTTTCAGATATGCTTAACTATTTGGCTTCTATTAACCTTGATGGAAAGCCAGTTGCCTCTTCTCACATCTGTGAATAGAGTGTTTTAAATTGTGTGTGTATACATGCATGCATGCAAAAGAAATCTGTGGGAAAGGGGTGACTCTTGGCACTATAGGCAAAGCCCTGGCTTGAAATCAAAGATCTAAGGGGTCAGTTGGATGTTTTCATTCAGAACCCAAATTAGAGTAAAAGGGACAGACAGTTTGATGGTCACAGCTGTGTATAGGCCATGGAGGCCTTCCTGCCTGCTCCAAAGGCCACTGGATCACACTGTGGCTGTGCTTCGAGGACTACAGCACTGAAAGAATGTGGTTCAGGAATTTTGGACTGTTAGTCTATGCGAGAAAAGGGGTTTGACCAGATGAGGTCTCAGCACAGGACAAGTCTATAGGTAATTAAGAGGGATGACTGCTATTTACAGGAAAGTTCTTGTCTCAAGTGCTTTGAATATCACCTTGCAATTGATCTTATTTCAAACTTCTCAGCCAGGACTGGGTCATGAGCAGCTTGTAGCAATAAATTAAAATCCAACTTGCATTATGACCCCACTCAATAAATCTTTGTTTAGGAATAATTTAGGATTACTGCATTAGTTTATTGTATAAACGTTAGGATCATCCCATCATTTTTAAGAAGACTTTTTAAAACATACTTAATCTCCTAACCTCAATTTCCTGCTCAATTTTTCTAGAAACCTGGATGATAAATCTAAGCGCCATCTCTGTTAAGAGCTTTGCTTGTTAGGCAAGAAATAATATCATCCCTAGTCCAGACTGAGCTTCTTTATTTCTGCATGGCCTTAATGATGACCGTGATTTTGATATTTTGCTCATATGAAGAAATAGCTGACAGTCTCAGCCCATTGCCTTTAAGCATCATGTTTAAGAAGTACAGTTTGTTTTAGCCCAATACTAAAGATGTCTTGATTCTAACATAAAAACAGTACTGTTATTTTTCTCTTTATCTCAAAAAACCCAAACAGAAGACAAACCAGAAAACAACCCCCAAACCCCCTCTCTTTATGAAATAGAAACAGTGTAAAAGATGATTCTCACTCAGTTTCGAGACTGTCTTCACAGTCCAAGTTTCTACCATAGTCTTCCCTTTCAGTAAGGGAAGAAAAAAATATTTATGTACTGTCCTAAATAATGCAAAGAGTAGAGGAAAATGAACTGCTGGCATGTGCTTTTTTTTTAAAGTGGTAATGTTTATTTCTTTACCATATTGGTATTGTGTTTGGATTGATGTGCAAAATGTAGTGCATGAAAATGGAGAAGTTACATCTTCCTGTACTTATTTGCAAGCACAAAAACCAGAGAAACTAGGGAATTCTCAGTTTAATGACTTGTAAATAAATTGAGGTGCTGCGGCATTTAAAATACCCCCAGTTATTATTGAAACTTCTAACTGATCTATTCTTATCTTAATCTACTTATGTTAACATGGTTTTTGTTAGACTGAAGGATAGATAATCTGATTCCCATTGAAGTCAGCATGAGCTGGAAAAGATCCCAGTCCTGCAAAGACTCACATGTTATGCTTATATTGAAATATGTAAGAAGCTCAGGTATTTACAGAGAAATCTTCATCTGTGTAGAAAATAATGCTCATATGTAAGTCTTTACAGAGTGGGAAATTAGATGATGTTAGTGGGAATTAGTAATTTAGTGGGAAATTACAGATGTTTTTGATGGCGTTTGTGTGCTGAACTCAACTTTTCACTTTTTGTATATTTGAGAAAGTGTTGGTAGTACTTTTCCAAATATTCTTCCTCGCATTTGAACAGACTTTAAAACAGATATAGTAAATGCATAATTACATTGCGGAAGGATGTAAGAATCAAATATTCCATTGGTTATTTCCTGAATTGATACCACCAATACGCAGCTTTTTGTGCATTTTAGAATTTGCCCTACATTTGGAAGTACTCTCATACAATATTTACTGTACATGTTTGTAGTGGACTAAAGTACTTCTGTTCATAAAGTGCAAACAGGTAACCCTGAGAGTGCTGTGAAGAAAATATTTAAGGAAAAAACATGTATATTATAGCATATTTATTTACATGCTTTTATAAGCCTCAGGAATATCTTCCCATGCTTTTTACATGCATCATTTGGATCAATAATTTATGAAAACCTCTAATAGAGCATACACTCAAACTGCAGACACAGCTGCTAATAAGAAGGGCGGTATATTTGCAAACAGGCATTGTGCTCAACCAACAAATCTTCCCATCTTCACAGATGCCCTGCTCTTCCTCATAGGAATTAAAAATCAGCTTAATAGGAGTTAAACTGACCAGTATTTTTCACCAGTCATCTGTTGCTATTGACTGTTTTTCCACTTAGTGCTTTCCTTGTGACCACAGGACAAAATGCCATGGCTTTGACAGCCTATATGTAAGAAAGAATCCTAAGTCTTAAGGAGAGTGCTTCTCTTCTTCTTCTCAAGATAGATACATTATTAGAGATATCCTAGAAGTGAGCCATAGAAATTTTAGTCTAAACCGACTTCAGTCATTTCGTAAGCCCTCTGTCTCACAAATAATGTCTTATGCTACCAATAGTTTGAGAGAACTGAAATGTGAAAGACTTACTAGGAAGATGTCTTTTGGCTCAGGACAAAGCCATGAGAGCTGTTACTAAACTAAGGGTATAAAGTGTCACATTTAGTGGGTAGGGAGGTAACCGATTAACTATGAAGAATGCCTCAGTGATTTGTAAGCCTGTTGCAGGGAGAAAAGGGCATGTGAGGAGTTGCAGTGCATTATATATAATTTCAGTACTGAAATGTACAAGAAGAAGTTATGTGAATGCAGCTGATAGCTGCTAACTGTGAAAGATCATAGGCAAGGCTCAATGTCTGAGTAGAGAAAAATACTTCAGAGTGCAGTTCTGGAGATCCTTGAAGAAAAGATGTTGGCCCACAATGTGAGGGCCATTATGAAATGCACAAAAATACACTACTGCAGGAGGCAGGCTGTGCATAGAAACTGCTTGTCTTGTGGGGAGTTACACCTTAGCAAGAGGTATTGTTTCACTGCACCTATACTGGATATTACAGGGTAATAAAAAACGTGGTATTTTTAGGATATCCTCTTGGAGTTCCCAGTTGAAGTCTGTCTAGTCTGTCTGGAGACATCTGTCGACAAGAAATAGAAGAAGCTGGTTTTATTTCAGGGTGTTTTTTTTTTTGTTGTGCTTTTGTTTTTGATGTAGCTTACACTTTTCCTGGCAAAATCAGGGTTAAACTACTGAAGGGACTCAGATCTTTCCCCTTACTGGCATAATTGTGTGAAATAATTTGTTTGTCTTCTGCTGTCTTGGGAAGCGAGAATGCAAGTCTGCTAAACTTTTAATTAACTGTTAGAAAAATGTAGTTGTTTTAAGGGAACTGGGGTAGTATATTTCAAACCATAACATATACTTTCCTAAAAGCTAGGGTTCATCAAATCTTTCCTTCCCAAGTGTCCTAATTTGTGGTGTCAAATGCAGTGGATATGCTGTCAAATTTTCATATATTTTTAAAAATGGTCATCTAGGAAGAAGTGTGGTATACTCACCTTTCTGAAATTTAAAATTCAAGGTTAAATTAGTCTTAAAGAACAGTGTAGGAGTAAAGTTTTATTGAAATGGCTTTTATAAAGGTGACACCTTTTACAGTGTCCTTTTTAAATTGAAAGAATGTAAATTACATATTTCTGAGGAAATAAAAGTTATGGCTGAACCACATTTCCCGGAATAGGGACAATTGGATTCTCTGTCAGATGGGAATTTATACTTTGCAGTACAGTGTCAGAGAGTTTTGAAACTTGATACTCAGTTTAAAGTAAAATTTAACACTTACTTTCGTACAGTGTTTACCTAACAGGCAGGTTGGTAGAGCCTATAGGAAAACTAAAATCCAGTGACAATTGCTAAGACATGTAGAATCATTCCGTTGTGGTGCAAGAAATTTATTTTTCACAGTCAGCAAAGAAAATAGACATAAAACTGGAATTAAATGTGTGCTTTTAAATATCTGGGTAAAACAGTAAAATTCTGTATATTATTTTTACTTTTTACTCTTACCCCCAGACATTCCCCAGGTATCTCTAAGAAGTGAAGAATCAAATCATAGTCATCTAACTTACTTTAAATTTTCAGTAGCTAACTTGAATCATTGATCTGTTCTTTTGGAGTAAGTGGGATCGTGTGTTTAAAATTAGACATGTGTTTATGTAATGGAGTGATCTTCATTTGCAAGAACATTGAAGTCTTCTGACTTTTAAAAGCCAAAGTTCATATCATAATGTATGTCTGTCACATAATTAGAGCAAAAATATACCACAGCTGCCATGTTGTGTAACATTTTCAAATTTACATAGGAAATCTGTCATCTGACATTCATTTTGTACATGTACGGTCATCACACTGGGCAGCATATGAGAGAAAAAGGTATCAGCAGTTCTCCTGACTCGAGTATTGCAGTCACTGAGAATTTGCCTTTCTGTACCTGCAGCACACAGCCTTCATGTCCCCGTTCTCTCTGGGATGGGTTGGATGCTGCCAGATGCCCACTCAGGCACTGCCTCACTCCCTTTTCTCACCAGAGTACAGGAAGAGAACAAGATGAGAAAGCTCCTGGGTCAAGAAACTGGGAGATTGCTTACCTATTGTGTCGTGAGCAAAATAGACATGACCTGGAGAAAAATTATTGTGATGTTCTGCCAGTTAAAAACAGAGTAGGACAATAAGAAGCAAAACCAAACCTACCTTCTCCACCTCTCCCCCTGCCTCTCTCTGTTTCTTCCGTGGCTCAACTTTACTCCTTCATCCCCAGCTTCTTAATCAGCTCCCCCACAAGTGGTTCCAGGGAGTGGGGGGTGCAGTCAGTGCAAAAAAACAGCTCCTCTCATCTGCTTCTTCCTCCTCCCACTTTTGCCCTGCTCCACTGTGGGCTGCAGTCCTTTAGGATAAACCTGCCTCAGCGTGAGCGTCTGCCCAGGTGCCCGGAGCGCTTCCTCCCTCTTCTCCTCCACTGCAGCATTTGCAAGGCTGTTTCTCACACATTTCATTTTCTACTATTCTCTACCAACTGCTCCACAGGTTTGTTTAAGGTTTATTAAATACGCTTTCCCTGAGGCACCACCAGCTTTGCTGCGGGGCCTAGCGGTGCCGGCTGGCAGTGGCTGTGCCCGGCCTGGGAGTGCCCTCACGCAGCCCCACGTGGGGCCTGCACCACGGACAGCGCCCAGCTCCTTCTGCCGGGAATTCATCATCTTTTGAGGGCTCTCCTTGAAATGCTTCTTTTTTTTCTAAGGATTCATGTACAGTGGAGAACAAAATCAAATCTTTCAGAGCATGATTTGACAACAGTGAAAGTGCTTTCCTCATTTTTGGAAGGGAAAGAACGGGTTTAAATTGTGTCTCTTGGGTGTCGTTGGCTTGTCAGAATAATGGAAGCTACAGCACAGAGGAGGCATCACCAGTGAATTGACCAAAGCAGTGATAATCACGCATGCATGTTTGAGGTAACTATTAAGATTTCCATATCCAACAAATTAGATAGTTGGTGAAGCTCTACTTTTATTCTAGGGTGATGAAAAAATTGTGATTTTTCTCCAAGCCTTCTTGCCTGCTCAAGCCTAGGAGAGACTGAGGTCAGATATTATGTTAATGTTTACTTACAGAAGAAAACCCAACAGAGCCACCATGACAACAACTGCTTTATGGACAGCAGATTAACAGCCGTAGGTAGATGTTTTCAATAGAACACAATTTCTGAAACTAAATGCCTAAGTGCCAGAGACTCTGCTGGTTCTGGGCCTCTGATGGGCAGTGGCAATTTTGGCTATTTCTCCAGAAGAAAGGGATGTTAGGGGTTTTTGGTGGGGAAAAAAACCAAACACACTTTATATTTTGCTAACTTTACCTAGAATTATTAATGCAACAAAACTGTTATTACTTTACGCAACCTAACTCCTAAGTAACCAGCAGTAAGTGCATTTTTAATTGTTAGCTTTAGAAATTGACTTTTTCCCCTCCACTTAAAGCACTGGTAGTGCTGACTAAAAAACATTAATATTCAATATTTTACCTTCAATAACTGCAGTTATCAGAATATTATTTTTTGTATCTCAAATGCTGTAAAAATTTAGAGTTATAGCTTGTTATTTTTATTTTGGGTAGTCGTTAACATGTTTTGTTGTTTTTGGTTTGTTTTTTTTTTTTTTGGGAGATAGCAAGACTTCTCTTCCTGGCTTTGTACAGTTGAATCTAGAATGGACACAAGTTTCTGCAGGCAGAATACAGAAGGGTACAGGTCAGGATACTGCTTGATGTCCCAATCTTAGGTGGGAAAGGCTGAAGGATAACAGAAAACAAGAGGATTGTTTTGACCAGATGCACAGGGGACAATGGAAAAGCATGTGCAAAAATGTCTTGGCAATCCAAAATGCATGTAAAGTTGTTAACACTCTCCTGTCACCATCAGAGACCTCTAGCATGTTTATTTCTAGACAAGAGACAAAATGCTTCTGTTTTAATACTGAAATTCAGGATTCTTTCATTTTGCATCTAAAGGCAAAAAATAAGAACCGAGCCCCAACCATATTGTTTGTGATACTGTGCAGTAGATTAATGCCTCCATTTTGTATACTGTGATATGAAAAGATAATCAGTATTACTGTGGAAAATAACCCTATGTAACCAACCAGTCTATTGGTGATCATTATTCTCTTTGATTTTAAGCAGAGTATAAACAACATAAATTTTATATCTATATATTTTTATGCACATATTCTATGTTAATCTTCATGCTGATCAGAACCCCTCTGCATTGCATGTTTAAAGTTAATATATACACAAAATGCACTTTGTTCATGTATTTCTATATGTACTTGCAAACATTAGTAGAGGAGGTGACAATTTTGAGAGAATAATATCTGGAGAAGTATGGTTGTTATCAGGATACCTAATTAACATAAAGCATTGGCAATTTTTTTCCTTCATTAACAAAAAAAATCAGCTTGTTTGAAAAAAATCAAAACAATTAAAACAGTTTGTAAAAGTTAAAGGATAAATCACTAAAAACATTTTGTTAAATTTCCCTGATGTGAGACTGTTTTCATATTTAAGACTTCATCCGAAATGTTGGAGGCTGTGTTACAATATTTTGTTTCCTGTTCTAATGAATGTATAAAGTTTGTGACTGAAACTTTGACTTCTTTTCATGGCTTTTTAGTTATGGCTTTCTACTCTGTCTTTTTTTTTCAACTGGAAGCCCTTCCCCACAATATGGAGAGAAAAAATAGGTGAAACTCAACATAGCAATTTTTGAAAGTTTCTTTTTGCCAGTTGAGGCAAGTATTCAGCCAGTTTTTCCAGTATTTGTGACACTACTGCCAGGTAGTGTAGACTGATAAGTACAGGGTTTACTTAAACAATTAAGGCTGTGGGATGTCTTTGGCTACAGTATCTCCTGTATCAGCAGAAATATCGGAAAAAGTGAGTATTTCCCAAGGACACTATTTCTTTATCAGAGTTTAGCTGCAGTTATCACTTGCATCACTTAGATACATCTACCCAATATATGGCGTATCCATGATGCTTTGTAGGGTTGCCCAAATTTAATGTACTGTTGTGTGGTTTTAATAGAGAAATGCTTCTCAGTGCCTTCTTCTCATTCACTTGAGCTATTTGAAAATTTTTTGTTTATGAACTTTTTTACAAGACATTGCTAGCACATGTTATGCATTAGTGCTAAAGCATTCTTTGAAATTATTTTTTTTTCACCTAATATAAGTGAAAAAAAGAGGCTATAGAGAAAGGTGTGGTTTTTTACTTGAACCAAGACAACATTGCGTTGTAAGTTGTAACAATATCTAAATACCAACTTCAGCGGCAAAATTACCTCAGCTATTATTACAGTATAATTCCATTCAGGAAGCTGATCATCTGGTTAGAAAAAAGTGTTATGACTTGGAAAGGACAGAATGTACTTAAGATGTTGAAATCCTCATAAATAAGCTGTTTCTTGCATGGTGCTAGTTTTATACAGAAGCTAACAGAATGAGATCTGTGATGATCATGTATTAATAATGAAGATTAAACAGATGTTCTGCAAAATGGATATCATGTGAAATGCTAAATTTGTTTAAGGGAAGAAAACAGGGTTAGATCCTCATGTAAATCATTATAGCTCCATGGAGAACAGTAATATAGATGCTGAAAAATGATTCTGTATCCATTAAGGTAGTTTGGACATACAGCAGAATAGCACTAACATTAGGTGATGAAAACATAGCATTAATACAACTGGATTTTTTTTACATGATGAAAGTGTGAAGTATTTGTTATATGCCTTTCTATTCTTTTATGTGCAGTTGTCTTTACTTTTAATAATTTGTTTTGTCATGAGTGAAAAGAAGAACCGGGCAAGGTATTTCTGAAGTCAAGACTATTTGTAATTTCAAAGTAATTGCTCAACATTTGATACTGGCTTGTTTTCACTTATTTATTCTCTTTTAGAATTTGCCTGACAGCCATAGCTACAGTTCACACAGTGACCCTTACGTATTGTGCTGACAAATCCTTTTCTTTCTGGTACTAAAGACAACTTGGAAGTCTTTGGTTTGGCCCTAGTTAATGAAAGGTTGAACTTGTTAATGGTACACTTAGACTGAAAATGTGTATTTCCACCTCTCTTAAGTGCCTTTTGAACTTGTATCTGGAAATGGTTTTAATCTGCATAGCTTAACATCATTGCCACTGTATTGTCCTGTAGCTCTATCGACTCCCATTTATTAGTTGTTGGAAGCAAATGCAATTCCTGTAATAACTGAATAAAGAAAGCCCTACAGCTCCTTCCAGCCTATCTCAGTATAATAATTTTGGCTAAAATACAAGATAAATTAGTGCTGATTGAATTTAATTATGACTCTAGAAGACCTAGTCTGCAAGGGCAGAATGACTATGCAGGGGAGCCATAGTATCACCACTATGCCTGGCTTTATGGGAATATTTTATGAATGGTGTATAAAGCTGCAAGTATACTTACATTAATGGAGCTGGACATGACCTAAAATAAACTTTGATTTATTATATTAGATGGGAAAGTACAAATTTTGGTTGAAGTGCCCCAGTGAGTCAAAGCACTGCTTAATTGTTTGCCTGGTGGAATTCTGCAGGTGCAGAAAGTGATATTTTTGCTGTGTCTCCACTCTGGGACTATATAGGATATGCATGAAATATATAACATTTACCTGCTTAGAGTATTAGGAAGATTGCTTCCATTGTATAAAGAATGAAAAATACTGCTTTTCATGATAGAATGTGATAGGTTTTGTGCTCGTGAAGAGAAATGGTATCATTTCTATACAAATTATTTCAATACAGTTTATAAACTTACAGCCTTTAAGCATAGTCATTTAATCATGTTGGTATTACAGCAGAGGATTTTGAACATAGCCTTCTTAAACTTGGGGGCTGGGAAGCACATAATACATGCATTGGTGTGTGGAGTGCATTCCTATCTGCTCTTTTCACATAGCCTTGAATTTAGGAGTGGGATGACATTATGGCATTATGCTCTGTTTAACTGTAAATATCCCAGGAACAGAAGCAAACCAGCACGTTGCTGTGGCTTTATTATGAAGTACAGTATAGTTTAAAGCATTATTTAAATAAAGATACTTCAGATTCAGTGTGTTGTCACTGAAGTCCAGATACCCAGAGAGGCTGCTTTCAGTACAGGCACAGACTTGGAAGTGGAGGAGAGTTCAAGTAGCATGTGGAGTGTGTCTGACAGAAGGAAAGGAGAGAGAAATCAACAGATGTAACAATGAAAAAAACCAAAAAAACACCTCTTCAGATATATCAGTGGTTAACAGTTTTAAAAGCAGGCTTTAACTAAATGTATTTGAGACCTTCTGTGTGGTTTTGGGTAACACTCTCAGGCTAAACCAGTGGAATCACACGCCCACATTGCCACCCACGAGGTTTATTTTTAGCTTGCTTCTCTGTCACCTTCTCTGTATCTTGGCTAGCATGCATTAAACTTTCCCCTATTATACTGTGGCTTTCTTCAAACCTTTCAACTCTGTATCATGTTTTAGTGTTGTGTATTTTTTACTTATGTTTTTGGTAAATAAAATTTAACAAATGTTTCAGTTCCTGTCTGTACAAAACCCTCAGTTGTTATGAAATATGCATGGTAAGTAACTGTACTTCCCCTAGGTGTATTCCCTTTAGAATGAGATCCATATATTCATGATTTCTTTCTGTGATCCCGTCACAATTGTTTAGTTCCCCAGTGGTTGCAGGATTAGAGAGTAAATTTAAATGCCACTTCAAATAAGCAGTTGTTTATCATACCATTAGTTTATGTGCGTTGCCTTTTTCTTCTCTTTTGAAGAACAAAAGCAATTCTGTATAAACAGAACATTAAAATATTGGTGGAAGAATGACTTAGGTCTGGTGGACTGAGTCATTTGAAGTGCACAGATCATCAATAGGGCAGTGGTGGTTTACGCCAGCTGGAGAGTCTTGTCAGAGGACTTTTGGCTAGGCAAAGATGTATGTTAATTTGTAAGTACATGCAAACATTTTTACAGAACCTGTCTCGTCATAACTTTTATCTCCTAGTAGTACTGTCTCCTTGAAACACCAGAATAGTACTGATCTTATGGGCTATATAATGTGTTGAGGTAAAGAAGATGGTTTGTGTGGATCTAATTCTGTGGTCAATCAGACAAGACGATAATTTCAGTTTTCTTCCTACTGTGGTTCTTCTTCCCCAAAATAAACATACACGTTAGTTCAAACAAAAGAGGTTGTCATTCATAGCTGTTCCTTGAATGCACAGAGGAAATATATTCTGATTATCCATGTTTTCAGGGCAAGGCTGCTCTCTACCAGCTCTGCATTAAAAGGCAGTTGTGGCCAGTTGTGCTGTTTGTGAGTCACGTGCCCCAGTGTATAAATCATGAGCTGCCTCTATTGAACTACACCCTCACTCTCAGATCTGCAGTAATATTCCCCCTTCCTGATGGCTGCCTGAGCCTGGCTCCCCATCCACAGAAGAGCTGTTGTAAGCATTCTGTCCCACTCTATACAGTTAACAGGCAGTGTTAAACCCTTTGGCTCCTTAACAGAGAATGCCTATGTCTACACTCCCCTAGCAAAGGCACTGCTAAATAAAACACTCTGTCTTGATCTTCAAAATGTTATGAATTGCCCCATATCACGAGTAACTGCATTGTGCATCCAAACATGCCTTGAGTTCTTCGAGAGTACTGTAATTGGATTAGCAAAATTCAGGCTTGATTAATTAATCATTGTAATCAGGTTACTAAACAATTCACGATGCTCTTGATAACTCAGCTCTGAGGGAATGATTAATGGCTTCTTCGGAAGGATTAAAGAACAGCTGACCCTGCTTTGGACAGGAGATTGGATCAGGTGACCTGCTGAGATCCCTTTGAACCTGAATTATTCTATGATTTTATGAAAAATTATTAGCAGGGCAGATCTTCACATGGCATGGTTGAGAAGACTTCCATCAGAAACAATAAGCCCAGGTCATTTCACACTTACCCTGAATTTTTTATGCCACTAATGACTTTTTTTTTTAAAGTAGCAAATTTTAATTGAGATACTGCTAAATGTGCCTTTTACTTGGGGTCTTAAATTATGCTATAAATATTAGTTGTTTCTCAGGATTCTTTGTAATATGGTAAAGTACCATAGACTCCAGTTATATAATAATCACTTGCACAGCTTGGAAGATAATTCAGGAGTCCTAAACTTATGCTCCAGCTATAATCAGTTAACTACACTTTCTTAACACCAACCATCATACTGATTTTCTGTGCATCAGGATATGCATGCTGCTCACAATATTTCATGTAAATAAACATCTTTATTCAAAACTAGCTGTATATTCAGTAAAAAAAAAAAAAAAAAAGAGAAAGGACTTCACACCCCAGACAGAGCAACTATTCTAAATGTGAAAATTCCATAACTGTCACACACTATGACATTCAGTATAGTACTTTGTGACATGCAACATTGGCGTACATGAAAGCTCTGGGAAAAAAAGTATGCAGGAGAAGGGCAGTGACAATCCTTACATTCCGCTTGTGCTAGTTTTGTATTTTGTATGTCTCAACATTGTCATTGCAGGCCTAAAAAAAACTTTGATGTTTAAAACACACAATGTGTCACAAGAACAACCTAAGGAAGCAGATCCAAAGACAAAGGAAGAAGGATCATTCTTTGCTTGCCCTTTGTATTTATCAGCATCTTTGTCCTGTTCTGTCTGCCAGCGAGTTATGGGTAAAATAGCGTCAAGGTGAAGTTTTTGTGAGGCCAGCTGTCATCCAAAACAAGGATCATCTCATGTAAATTACTATGAGATTTAGATAACCTATTGTAATACCTTGTTAGGAGCAGCTGAGTGATCCAAATGGATTTTATGTTACGCTCTTAACAGCTCACAGTTCAACCTTAATTTTTGACCCTTTGAGTCTGAAACAAAGCTAGAATTTACTGACTGTGGGAAATGCAGTAGGGATTTCCTAGTCTGGTAGTAATTTGTTACCTTGGTTCTTAATGAAATGCACTTTCAGCTGTTATTTTCATCTTCTCCTGGATCCACACTATGGCTGACTCCCAGACCAGATGTAGAGTTGCCTTTGTCCTCATCTGTTCTACAGCAGAATGAAATCTGTGGAGTGTTTCCCCATGTTATTTGTACATCCCTTTATCATAATATTTATTCCTGGCCATCTTTGAGTGGGTTTTTTTGTTTGGTTTTATACAGAGTAGCTGACATGAAGCAAACTCTATGTTGCAGTCCAATAAATTTTTGGTTTTGAAGCAAGAAAGCAAGGGCAGGTGTTACGTGCTCTTAATATCTGAGATGTCTCTGCCCGAATTAAGGTGCAAACAAAACTATATGCTGAAGTCAATAGTATGAATTTTTATTTAACTGTAAATGTGAGGGAGAGGTAGAAATAAATAGGAAAAGACAGGAGGAGAGAGAAAGAGAGTGGTAGAGAGATTAAGTAGAAAAAATATCACCACTCTGTGGATCCTGATGTATAATGTTGGCCCTCTTCTGGTCGTCTCAGTGGTGAGGGTCCCATTTTTATCCAAGTGCTGGTTGCAGTCTGGACCCAGTGGAGGAAGCCCAGAAAACACAGAACCCAGTGGGTTTTCTATTCACTCAGATTCAGGTGGGAATGCCCAGGTACTCCCCTGGGGCAGGGAGTTTTACACTGGATGATGTAAAGCTTGTCATCTGCTGTGGAAGGGCCTTGGCCTCAGCAGCTAAAGTCTCTGGTGGTGGCAGTGTGGCTGCCAGGCTGGCTCCTGGATGGTCAGACAGGAAAGTTTCACACCATTCACACCAGGTGTGCATGGAGGGGGTCAAATGAGGTGGAATCTTTTTCATCCTGCGTGTGGGAAATAGTGTCCGGACCAGAACTGCCTTAGAGCAAGCTGGGTGACTTATTTGTAAAAACAGTTTATGAGTGTGAGAAATCAGACAACCAAGACTCAGGAGAACTCAGATTTTCTGTCATGATTTAAAATCTGAGCTTCATAATAGACTGAAACCCCAATGAGATTCCCAAGCTCAGCTAAATGTGTCTTGAAAATTTAAATGGATAAATGTGTAGGAGAGAAATAGATGGTCTTTTCTACCCAAAGTAAAAAAATCTAAAAAATCAGGCTTTTTCCTGAAGATGTTAGAGAAGAGAAAGTAATAGGACATTTTTTTAATTTACATTTGCTAATACAGCACATTATAGACTAGGAGAAAAAAAACTAAGGAAGAGGAAGAAAAACTGACAGTACATTTTTCTTCCCATATAGAGCATGAAGAATATTTTTCTGTCACCCCTTATTATATAAAAAGTTAAACATGACTCTTTTTTCCTGATTTGTCCTTAAAAAAACACACACACTGCAAACAATGAGATTTGCTTCTATTAAGGGAAACATAGATTTTAGTAGCTTGCTTAAAACACTGTATTATTCTTTAAATTTACTTTTGCTCTTTAAAAGAAAATCCAGTGTCACTATAAGCATTGCCCTATGGTTTTCTCACAGCATCTCTGAAAATACTGCTGCTTTAACCAGTCCTGTTTCACTAACTTCTTTATAGTACATTGTTGGGTCTTACTGCTTAGAAATATTTGAGGAGAAAAACTATTTAAAAATAGATAAAAATAATGCATTTGAATGTTTTCCTCACCTCTTGCTTACTAAAGCCAAAAGCCATGTGAGAATATGTGGAATACTTGAAAGATGCTTTTTTTACATTTTCCTTTTCTATTTTTTCTGTTTTTTAGTAAAGACTAACTATTTAGTAGTAATAGAAAATGGTCTCACCTTAATGAAATATATTCTATTTCAACAATAGTTACACATCTTTTCCTATAATAACATTTTTCTTAGTTCTAAATATTGTTTTATATATCATATTTGTTGTTATTTAAGTCTTGGAAAGTTAACTTCTACATTTATTTTTATGGTTAAAGTGGTGATATAAATCTCCTAGATGTTTTCTGGTCTGTGAGGGGATGGCAAAGAAGTAGAAATGTGGGAAACATGAATTACGTTGTACATAGAAGTATGCATATTTCAAAGTGTTTATGTTCCCTTCCTAGGGAATTAATTATGTCTGTTCCATTGAGAACACTCGTCAACTTAAAGCTCTTTAAGTTTTACAGTCAAGTAATTAACAAGAGACTTGGATACTGTCATCTATGTTAACGGTTTCCTGATGGATGTTATTTAGTGTAAAATTACCTTGCACCATTCCTGTCTGCTTTGCTGCTGCAGGAATTTACCCACCTTGCAATCAAAGACAGGAGCATGGCTGGCTCCTGGAACAACAGAACAGTATTTGTGATAATGTGGACATTTTTCATAACGGGTAAAATCACAACAGCTGAACCTGAGGGATGGTAAGTGGAAGAAAGACCTCTCTGAGGGTATTTCTCTTCTCTAACTTATTTCCAATGCCTCTTCAGACAGCAATAGCTCGTTTACAAATTGGGTGCAGCTGTGTGAAGGGGAGGTGATGGAAACACCTGGGCTAATAGTTCACACCAGTTTTTCATTAAGGCCTTATCAAGCAGTTTCTGCTTTGTAGAACCAGCAGAGGAGGAGCCTTTGGGATGAAGTTTAGGGGGTTTGTTGTGATGACTTTTTTGTGAGGACACAGTTTCTGCTGGTGTAGAAGAGAGAAGGTGTAGTGTGGATACTTGTCTGAGTTGGCTCACTTATATGAGCATTACCACAACTTATTTATGGTAAGTGAGTTTGATTCCTAGATGCTATTTATTTCACTGTCTGAGGGACAAGTTTTTTGGTGAAGGCTGTAGATGGAGGCAAGTCTTGGGGGAAAAAAAGAAAATATTATCTCTAAGCCTCAGTTCAGTATGTAGCCCCCTTTTTTTCCTAGTAAAAGACTTTAAACTGCCCACGGTGTGTACATGTGAGTAAAAATGGAAGTTACCACTACCAAAAGTGCTGGCTGTTATGTTAGCATGTATCAAGGAGATGCTTGACACTGTTGTGCATGTTTAGGGGAGGTATTTGGGTTGGAGTCCAAAAGCGTTTCTTTGAATGAATTATTGACATGCAGCTTACTGACCTCTTTGCTGCAAGATGTGAACTTAGTTCTTAGATAGCTTAACTTAGTTTCATCCCTAGCTGTGTTATTATTTATGAAGGCAAAATAAGTCCTACGGGGACAGGGGCTGTTGGTTTATGCCAAGGCCATGTAAAGCACTCCAGCCATCGTTCCATAATCTGTGTGACTAAAATACTGTGTCGATGGAATCTGAACGCTTTGGTAAATGGCACAACTGGTGTTTAAGGAGTATGGAGGGGCTTTCACAAAGGATATATTTGCTCTTGGCAATTGGGAATGGTATTTAAGCCAAGCTTATTTGCTTTTTCCTGCTATTATTTCTCTTGCCTTCTCTGCCTGTGCCAGAAATGTTGTTTAGATGCCAAATTTGCCATTTTTGCCCATCTTTGACTGTATAATTTACGTCAGCAGCATAATTAAAATCACTACCTAGATTACAGCTGAATTAAGTTCTTACCGAAGGCTCTTTGTCTCAGTCTGGCTTTTCATCTTTTTTTTAAAGTGACCTCAAAAAGGACCTCTTCTGTTTTGGTCTAGACATTCAAACTGAGTCTGCAAAATTTGACTGCATTTTTGTTTTTCCAAGAATTTTTGGTTTTAAGATGAGAATGACTTTTTCATTACTCATTATGTAAACCACAGTTACCTAAATGAGCCAGTTTGGCACTGTTTTCAATCCCAAATTAGTTGTCTTATAACTTACATAGGCAAATAGGGCAATGCTGGGAATGTGCCTGGAGTTCAAACCAGTACCCTTTTGGTCTAGCTTTTCTGATTTACCAGGTGGTGATGGAGAAGAGCAACTAGTCTACTACGTGATACTTTTAAATAGTATGTGAAAATGCTACCTTTTTTTCTAAGGGTATTCAAAAAGCCAAATATCAAATACCTGTTCCAAGAGCTGTTCATTCAGAGTAATGTCTCAGCTTAATGAGACATTTTGGTTATAAGAATTGTTGACCTAAAATTCAATTCTCTTTTGCTGGAAGCTGTCCTCAGAAAACTCTTTGCTCAAAACTCTTCCTGCATCTGCAGTTTTATATGTGAAATTTGCAAAATAAAGAAATTTGCCAACAGAGTTCCAGCTGGATTAAGAACAGAGTTAAACTTATTAATGTGCAGTGAGGTTAATTTTACGTGATGATACCTTGAATGTAATGTCTACTATCTTCTGAGAATGAAAAAAAACAGTTCTAACTGGGTCTTTCAAATACCACTCTCAGAACTAAATTGTAGTTTTGCTTCAATCTCTTGGGGTTTTTTTGTTGACAGATTTTTGTCTGTCTTTTCACTTTTTTGTACAGAAGAAAGAAGTCACAATGACTTGTCTATCAGATTTTTATTAGAATGATTTTTCTCTTTAATCAATGCAATTTTGCTTTTGGTAATGATGCTGAGCTTTTGATTGCCTTTTGATAAAGCTTACTGGAAATCAGTTTGCTTCATTACTTGCCCAGCAGAAGACAAGGAAATAAATACTGTGCTTAAAAAAAAAAAAAAGGTGGCTCTCACATTCACTGCAAGAGATCTTTGGGGAAAATTTATTCTGAGTAGAGCCCCAGCCTGGAAAATAAGTAGTCCTAACTAATATATAACCAAGTACATTGTGCCAGAGTGAAAGTGAGACTTTTGTTCTCACTTTTACCTCTTTTTTGCATCTAATTCAGCAGTGTTTAAGCAACTAGCTAATTGTAAGTGCATGAACAGCCCAACTGATTTTTCATGCTGAAGTGCTTTAAACTGTGGGGCAATGAGCTTGGCCTTTTATTTCTTTCGAGGAAAGGAACACTGGTGTTTTGGGCACCAGAAGAATTATATTTCTCTTCTAAGGAATTAAGAGCATTTCTGTTTATTCAAGAAATATATTCGTAAGTATTACATTTGTTGCCTTGAAGCAAGAGTCATTTTTGGTGTTAGAAACAGAAACATATTATGGAAGTGATTCAAGAAACAATGATTATTAATATATGTTTACTTATTTAATTCCTTTTCACCAAGTAAATTCAATGTTATTGTGGCATCTTTTAGCTACTGCACTTCAGTCTCCTTTTAATGCAAGGTTTATGCCAGGTAAATGCCATCTTTTGATTTCTGGTGGGAATAGCATTCATCAAATGTCAGAAAGGATATGTTTGAGTTTTAGGTTTCTTTGGAACTTGTTTTTGTTGTAGTTTTGTATGTTTGTTTTGGTGGGAGTTTTTTTTTTCCCCTTTGGGATGTGATGATCCCTCAGATGATTCCTTGAAAAATAAGACTTCAGGAGAACAGGAGTAAGGAGTATGTTTGAAGTCAATAAGAATATCATATCATGTAAGTCAGTACATTTGTGTATTGGTGGAGGGGTATGTTCTGTGTTCTGCTGCAGGCAAGCCAGTGTCAGGACAAGGCATTCAGTTATACTTCTGTGAACTATACTGTTTTGGTGAGAAATTACTGGCTGCATATAGAATATTTTTTCTTTGTTTGTCTTTGTGGAAATTAATATCTATCATATATAACTAACCTTAAAGCACTGGAAAAAAACCCATGCCAAATTATTTGGTATATTTCAGGCATAACTCATGTCAGTGATAATTAAAGTTTGAGAACAAATTTAATGTTTTTGCATTTAAATGAGGGTTGTGTTATCTTCCTGCAGAATATCCACATATGTGCTCTGGGCAATTCTTGAATATAGTGTTGACTTCTGTAGTATAGGAAGCAGGTCTAGAAAAATCACTGCTGTAGCAGTCGAAACTAAATTTTCAGGTGAAAACTGGTTTTAGATAAAATAAACATTTCAAAATTTACTTTCTGTTTGGTCATTCCTGTGATCCTTCCTGCATCCGACAAGAAAGAAGTGTCACAGTTTGGGGTGAAGTAACTCTATGTAAATTACTTTTTTTTTCCTTTTGATTACATGTTGTTTTGTTGACCTTTCAAGTAGAAGATGTATTTGTTAGACTGTTTATTTCCTGAGAATGACCAAGCTATGGAGTGTGTGAGAGTTAGCAGGACTTAGATTATTTAACCTTCTGCTTGTTTTTGCTGGTGATTCATATGTTTCTGTTCTTCATACAGCATTGATGATGCTTTTTGCTAAATTGCCTCTCCCAACTAAGTAATGCTAGAGAAATGAGCAGCTTTCTTCTCCTAATTTGATGGTAGCATAGTCAAATACATTAGTCCTCAAATCAGTTGTTCAGACATTTGAAAAGACAGCTTCATTAGCAGTACAAGGGTTATATAAATAATCGTGCAGAAAGGATTTTCTTAATGTTCTATCTAAGGAGTTCCTTTGCATCTCTTTGGGTTTATGATTTAGAATTGCAGAATCACTCAGGTTGGAGGAGGTCTCAGGAGGTGTTTAGTCCAAGGTCCTGCTCAAACAGAGTCAGCATTAAATTAAGACCATGCTGTCTGGGACTGTAGTCTCTGAGGATGGAGATTCCACAGCCTCTCTGGATTCTGAAGCCTTGTTATCCTGATGGTGAAACTTTCCCTGCACACTTCCCTTTATCCAGTTACAAGCACCTGTTTATGGCAGGATGGGTGTCTCAACCTTCCACTGTGCACCACCATGGATAACCTGGCTCTGTTTTCTCAACAGCCTCCCTGTAGTACTGGAGTTCTGGTGTTAAGCCCCCTGGAGCCTTCTTTTCTTCGAGGCTGAGCAAATCCTATTTTCTCAAATCCTGTTTTCTCCAGCCCCTGACCATCCTGGCTGCCCTTCAGTGGAAAAATTGTGTGCAGAAACTTGAGTTTCCTGCATTTTTTTCTTGTTAGAGCCTACTAGGCTATCAGCCTTCATTTATTCCAGAGTTCCATGCTGGCACTTCTTTAGCCAACTGTCCACAAGGAGTCCTGTACCCTTGTCTACAGAGCTCCTAACCAGGCACTCTGGGCCTAGTGGTACTGGTGGAGTCAGTCCAGTCCAGATGCAGGACTTGCTTTGCCCTTTTGAGTTTTGTGAGGTTCCTTATGCTATATTTATCTATATAACAATAATGCATTGCTTAATTAATTTGTACTTTGTGGTACAGTGTTTCTTGCAACCCATTTTTACAGAAAAACCCCACAGAAATGTGGACCAAGAAAAGTCTTAGGAAGTTATCCAATTCTGTCTGTGTGCTTGGGGTAGGATTACAATGCTGTTATATGACGATGCTGAGACATACTGCACATATATTTTCTTTAAATTTCATACAGTATCATGTGTTAACTGTAAAAGTATTTATATTTTTTACAATATTAAGTGTATCAAGTATTATCACTATGAGGAGAGAGAAAAATGTCTTAGTTGATAAGACATTCACTTGCAAATTAAGAGACTTGTACCTTGTCACAGATTCCTTTATCTATCTTTAACAAAGGTTCTGCTTGTATTCCTCATCTTTATTTTTTCTTTCTTCCCATCAAGTTGTCAGGGCCTGACATTTCTCCTGCCACCTCTAGGGAACAAATAGTAGAGTTATGGCATCTTCTTGCTTTAAAACTTACCAGAGTATAGAGCCTTGATTCCAAATTTAATGCTTATTAAATTGGCTTGCAAGTTGAGGTATCGGGTAACACAGAAAAGTAAATAATGGCATTGATTGAGATGAAAGAAGACATCTTTATGCAGGTCAAGGCTATAATGAAATACAGAAAATTAACAGAAAAGTGAGCAATTTCTTTTTCTAGCTGTCACCATAGGACACTATTAAGCAACATTTGGAAAATGTCATAGTCACTGGCAATAAACAGTTACCTTTTTGTAGAGCCTTCTGCTCCTAGGTTGTTCATGGTGAGTGCCATGTTTAATCAGGTTCTACAAATCACACAGTTTGTTTTCAAATTTCCACCTGACCTCAGTAATTATTAGCATGACTAATTGGTTTTGTTTTTCTTTGACTTTTTTTGTTCCATTTCAAAGAATGTCGGAGATGCTTTTTTATAGCTATGTTGATGACTGTCTCTTGAAGTGCTAGATTTTTTCACAGAAATGCATGGCCAGGTTTCCTTGCACACTTGGAAATCTTTGTGCTGTTGTGTTTAACCACTCTTGTTTGCCTTTTGTTCCTTTTGTCTTTATTAGAGACTGTACAAACATGGTACAATGTACTTGTGATAGATTCTGTCCTATTGTTAGACTTCAAGTAGCTGATCTGCCTTGCAGATCATGGCCAGTGAGTCTTAGTTTAGTCACTTTTTAGTGGTGGCAAAGGTTATAATAATATCTATTCAGGAATAGGTTGGTTCAGGCAGAACTTGATCCAAGCATTAGCCTCCCTTCAATTCCAGGGCTGACCGATTCAGCCTAGAGTTCCTCTGTGGGACCGCAGGAGGAGGTTTTGAAAGGAAGATCCATCTGCATGTTTGCTGCCGTTCAAAAGGATCGGAGGGAAAAGAGAGGAGGAGTAAGTCAGGAAAACTGAACTGAGTGGATGTTTGTTAGACAGCAGGATCTGTGTTCCACATAAGTGGCCATATTATCCTGCAGGCATTGATGCTTGCAGAACTGCTCGCTGCTACCCTGTAGGACTCTCTGGAGGTGGAATAGTCACTTAGAAAATGACTGCTAGTCTTTTTGAAGGAGAAAATCCTACCTTGTAATGGCTGTAGTGCTTGGTTTTCTTACTGTATCCTGATTTCTGATTATTTGTTCTTGTATGATCTAAAGTGATTTGGGTTTTTTATCATTTTATAGCATATTTTTAAACCCACTCAGGAGAAGAGATGCTTTCAAATGGACTCGTAAAGGGGTTATGGTTTGAATCAATTTTGAGGTCAAGAGTTAATTCAGAAGCCTTAGAAAAATCTCACAATTGCCATCACCTACCTGTAAGCCAGTATCTCTAAATTGACTTTGGTTTATTGGGTAGTCTTTTTCTGAGAGCTTTAAAGTGTAGAGTAAGTGAGGAGGCTGCGTTCCTCGCTCTCTCAACACTGTATTGACTTAGCAGTATTTCCCTATTTACACAGTGGGCAATTTCAGTTCATTATCCATAACAAGCTTGTGTTTATGCTCTTCCTAGTTAGATATTTTTGTACGTATTGGCATCTATAAATTAAAAGCTCTATTTTTGACAGATTGGAAAGTGTGTGTAATTTCTCAGCACTTTTGTCCCCTGCTCCTTCTCCTCTGACTCTGCAGATTTTGATTATTTTTTTTTTTTTTTTAAAACTAGGAGTCCTTTTTGTGTTGAAAGAGAAACGGGTAGCAATATGCATACAGCAATAAACCAGGTGTAGTCAATTTCATTATGTGGGAACTTGGGGAGGGGGAAATGCTGTATCTCTGTTCCATTCCAGGTGGTAATTCCAGTTCTGGGAGGATAAAGCTAAAAATACCAGTGCTGGATACAGTTTTCTATATCGCTTGATTCCCCACCCCCAATATTCTAGGGATTGTCCCTCTTATAGGACATTTAAATTATTGTGTATACCCTTGTATGCATGTTGTATTTAATTAACCTTATGCTTTGAACCAATTTCTGGCTTGTAGAAGATCAGCTGTTTTCTGAGACAAAATGGTAAAACTGTATCACTGTTGACAGCAGAAAAGTCCAAGAGCAGCCAAATGACTCAAAGCCAAATTTGCCTTTTCAAGTCCAACAAAGTACTTTGCGTTAAAGGTAAAACCAGCTGATACACCTTGCTCTGTTAGCACTCACTGTTTCTCTTTAGATGCAAATAGGAGTGATTGATGAGCATAATATATTTCCCTACCGAGGTGGGGAAAGGGGCGGCATCCTAATTCTGCTAACATCAGGACCTTAAAATGGTGTTTGGTACTTTTGATACATGTGAAAATATAGGGGGAATTTTACCAGGTATCATAAGAAAATGAAGAGCATGCAAAAATCTGCAAGCAAGAAAACCAAGCAAGGTTTGTAGACTATTAATCCTGTAGGTTTTGATTATATTAAATTACTTTTCTAAGGTCTAGTCCAGATATGTGAAAGTACAAGGCTGTAAAGAACAGCATCTCAGGTACCTACATTTTTTTCATTACTTCAAAATATCACACAGAGTCACTGGTGGAGTTTGAAGGTGCCTCTGGAGGTCACCTAGTCCAACCTTCTGCTCAGAGTGGGACCAGCTGGAGCTGATTGCTCGGGTTTATGTCCTGTTGTGTTTTGAGTACCACCAAGGAGACTTCACTACTTCTCTGGGACAGGTTGCCCAGAAATTTCAACCCCTTCCAGTGAATAAGTGTTTTCTTATGTTTAAATGAGAGATTTTATATTTCAATTTATGCACATGCTTGTGGCCCTTTTTCTGAGAAGAGGGGAAGGCTCTTAATTCCTTTGACCTGTTGGCAGTGCTGTACATAATGCAGCCTAGAACCCTTTGCTTCAAGGGCACAGTTCTGGCTCGTGTTCATCTTCTTGTCCATCAAGACTCCCAAGTCTTTCTCCTTGACTTCTTATGCATTTCATACGCTCCTTGTACATTAGTCTTGCACAGCCACGTATTTCTGAATCAGGCAGAGAGCAACACTGCAGTTAAGAGGCCCAAATCCAGACAGGAACTGGGGGTACTCAGCCCTGCAGGATGTACTTGACAATTAGCATGATTGAGTCCTTAGAAAAGGTCTGGCTTACCAAACAAAAATGCCTCAATAGGCTACTGGTAGCAGTTGCTGCCTGATTTTCTTTATTATGTTCTGTTCTGAATTATTTTTTTAGAATATATTATTTTATTGCATAATCTCTCTTTCAATACTATGTGTAACTTCCATAACTGTTTCTAAATTCAATGTATAAAATATCTGCAAATTTCATACTAACAATAGACCCTGTATATAGTCTAAGCTGAAGATTTTAAAGGAAATGCAGTAGAATAGTAAAGTTTTCAGGCATCAGGAAGAGTTTGGGGCAGTTCCTATTTTGCAGAATGCAGTTATTCTCAGGATTAGATCTTGGGAAGAGTAATTAACCTAAACTATTTCTTCTGTACTTTTCCTCCTTTCTCAGATGATTTATGCAGATCTTAGTTAAGTTAACTTTAACTAAATTTAGTGTGAAGTTAGAGTCTTTTTTTATTCAAAAATAGTAAGTTCTTTCTAAGTCTAGTTGAATTTTGTTTTGGGTTACTCAAGCACTTCATGTCACATGGTATCAGGGAGTGACTGTGCAAGATTTGTGACTGTTCCTGCTCTTATCCCTGCAGAGGCCGTGTTAGGCTCTGTGAAGAGGAGTAAGAAGACACCGTTTACTCAAAGGCTACTGCTTTCTCTCTCCGAACTATATTTAAAATTTTGCATGTGTTTTACTTCTTGAATCCCAGGGATAATGTGTTCAGTGCCTGAGTCCATTAAAAAAAAAGGCAGGAAATCTCCTTTCCTGAAATACTGCGGATAACCTTTCCTTCATCTTTGGCTGGGTCAGTGTTATTTCTGAGGCCAGTTTTGGTATTTAGCCAGAGTTTGATATGGAGTTCAGTCATCTGACCTTCATCCTTTTACGATGGCATATTAATACATACGTGATTGTGACAGTGATTGTAACTGCTGAAGTTGAAAATTTTTGGGAATTGGGCAATCAGATTAAATATTCTAAACTGAAATTTTGATAAAGCATCACATACTATGTTGCCTTCCATTCTTTAGTGTTCTCTCATTGTAGCTGGCAAGAGGGAAGAAAGTAAAACAAATACGTTCTTATTCACATGGCATTAATTGAAATTCAAGCATATGGTGTCAGAAGGGTAACATCTTGCTGAAACTTCAGGTTTACTTACTTCTGTAAATGAAAATACTGGTATGACAAGTAACTGTAAAACTAGAATTTCATGAATAGTTCCAGCCAAAAAGAAAAGGGCACAGATAAAAGGTTGCTTCTGACATTATATTTTACAAGACTGTGTTCTGACTGTGGGTGGTGTATTTAGTGTTTAGATAAATTAAATTCCCATTAGTATAGTACAGAAAACACTGAAAGAACATAACACTATCTTGATCATTAAAATAACAAAGAATATGATTAAATGCAAGTGCTTAAAAGTTGTCACGGAACTATTTACTTTTTGACTACTTTATGGTTTAATATTTGACTGACTATTAGATTATATTACTGTAATGGTGAATATTAAGTGGTTGGAGGATATTGTCTGTTTGCATAAATGTGCAGCTTCATTAAAGGAAGAAAATGGGCGTGTTTTTAATACAGGGCTACTGCTTTCTAGGGTTAGGGGTTTTTTTCCCCCAAAACCACCTGTTATTCCTTATGTATTTTCATTTAATTTTTATTTGTTGTTTAGCTATATCTGGGTATCTCATGCGCTGAGATTGTGCAGCTTGATGAATTTTTCCATTTCCCATTTTACTGCACGTTTATGGTGCTATTGTCAACCTTCATTATGCTAGTCTGACAAACAACTCTTCCTCCTAAAGAGCTAGTCTATAGCTTTAACTCGGGCCATAAATATATACACAGCTGTGCAGATTTTAGTTTAAGCCTTCATAAAACATCATCACAGCTGCAGGAGGGGGTAAGAGTTGAAATATATACATGGGGGTAGGGGGGATGAAAATGACATTGGTGAGATTGAAAAGAAGAACTTATGGATTGAAAGTAGGGTATTCAATGTTTTAGCTGTTTGTCTCTTTTATTCCTTTAATTGATGTCTTGGAGGCATGGTGGCAATATGGTAAATCAATGCTTTTGTGTAGGAAGCAGTTTTTCTCCTTAAATGTAATTTTATGATGTTGTGGTTTAACAGACTGTTAAGTCTGAGGATAAGAAGATGTGTAGGTAAATTAGACAAAAGTACAAAATGAAGGTTGTCACAAATGTGCTGATGATCATAATTGTGAAAATAAAGGGAAGTGACCATGACTCGGACAGTTAAATGACAAAAAATGCAACACACCAGTTTCAGTATCACCTGTTCATGTTTTTCTTGGGTACATGATTATGCATTTTGGTTTGCTGCAATTAGCTACAGGATATTCTTTAAAGGACTCCTTGCATAGGTCATGACAGACTGAAAGTGATGAATGAGACAGATGGAGAATGAAAGGTTGAGGTGACAATAAAGCAATGAATGCAGATCTCAGCATCATGTTGATGCAGATGTTTATTTAGAAAGTAAATATGACCTAAAAATAATTGCAGGTGAATCAGTTTTGTAATATATGTTACTTATCAAATGAACTTTAAAATATTTCAATAGCTGTTGGCGGTGTTTTTTGAATAAATCAATAAGTGGTGATTTTAAACCTGATGGCCAATATAAAAGAGCAACATGTAATAATTTTATGAGAACCTTTTCCACATCTATTTGAACTTCTCATCAAAAATGTGAACAATGAAATATATGAAGCATCAGTCATGCCTCTATTATTATAACACATGTAGATGTGAAGTTCTGCATTGTTCAGTTTTAGCAGATTGTTGGACTGTATCATTAGGTAGTAATAGATAGCTTTCAAAGTGCCACTGGTATGTTCTTGCTGACTAACAGGCTAACAGAGTGTGTCATGATTCATGTAGGAAAGGATAAACCTACATTTTAATATGCAAGAAATTCTAATTTAAAAGAGCTTGCACAAGTTGTCAAAACCCCCACAATGAAGAGTTAACAGTTCCTACTCATCTGCAATGAAGTCTATTCTAAAGGCTTCATTAAAGAAGGAAGCTACAGATGGCAAATTATGGTAGCTGTGAAATAAGTTTCCTCAGGGGCACTTGGAAACCTTGTAGTTTTCATTTTTTATCTGGGAAAGTGATGGTCAGTGTCAACAAAATGCAGTTTGGTATTTTTTTTCTTTTCTCTACGATTTCCTAGGCTTGCTTATGGATTTTTTTTGGGGGTCTGGGCTGTTGTTGTTTGGTGGGGGTTTTTTTCCAACTGTTATGTCCAGTAAAACTGGATCCTTTCCTTGATAAAATTATTATCATTGCACAGCTATTGATATTTCAAAGGCAAAAGATTTTCCAAATGGTTTACTTAACCTCCTCAAAATCTAGAGCAAAAGAATAGGGATGTATATTAAAGCTCTGTATTTTTATTAGATAAGAAGATTGTTGCCGTTTATTTTTTCTGGAATTGGAATGCTTTTATATCCCAACAGTTTCTTATTTCAGTCTGGAATTTTACCTGTACAGAAATTGCGTGCTAGGTTAGAAGTACTACTTCCTAGTGTAGTAGTAAGTCACCAGGGTAGCGTATAGGAATAGGTTCATTTACATCTCTGAGGACTTCATTGAGACCTTAACATATAAACCACATGGTCTCTCTATCTAGTGCCAAAAGGCTTTGAAGATGGATTACTACTGGTTTAACATGAAAGGAATCACTGGCTTGCAGATCTGCCTTTCTGGAGCAGGTTTTGCTGCTGTGGAGTGACCATCAAGGTGTACAACAGCCAGCTATAAAAACTCTTGGGATTGGTGTAGGGCTCCTGCTTGGGGATGCCTCTGGGTCTTAGGTGCAGCACTCCATATTCATAGTTTAGAATATTTGACCGATTTGTTATTTGTACTTCTTCTCTAAGTTACTGGATTCTCTCCACTCTGAGCCCTTTTGAGGTCATTATGCTGCACACAGAAAGTATTTGAGAAGAGTGGACAAGAGATCTGACTGGTCCTCCTGTCCTTGATGGAGCATGTTGCCTTTTTTATTACAGGGTCTGAAGGCAACAGGACAATCTTTTTGTGTTCCTGCTAAATATTGCTCTTGGAGGAAAAGTAATTTTCAAATGGGATATTATTTAAAGATATTTTGGTTCATACTGGTTTTTTTTCCCCTTTGTAGTTATCATTTGATGCTGAAGAATTTCCTAATGTATTTTAGAAAAGGGCAACCTGTGGATTGTGTTTGAAACTTGGATGTAGCAGGAGTCTGAACATAAGTAGGCAAGCAAAGATTGAGAACATCAATGCATAGAAATTCTTATATCCTGCGGGGCATGATGATTTGGTGACAAATATAGGTAGCCCAAAGTCAACTATTTCTATTATCTATTTTATTTCATTAAAAATGCTGCACTTAAATGAAGTTTTATAACTCATAAAAGGCTAAATTCAATGTGTCAGCAATGAAGAGATGCTTTAGATCTCTTCATTTCACATGTTGAAGTTGTGAGGTATTTACTCTGATATTAATACAGACAGGCAACTGCTAAGTATGTGGAGTATAATAACTTCAATAAAAAGAAAAAAATTACATTCAGATTATATTTGTAGACAATTTTGGAATGGAGAAGAAATGAAAAACCGAAAGGAGTGAAATAATATACTACAATTCCACATAAGTGAAACTGACAATTTAGAAGATTGTCTTCAGTGCATATTTGCCCTTAATTTAATTCCTATTTGGAAGTATGTTGACATAATTTTTTTTTTTGGTCATAGTCTCTGACAGAAACAAGCAAAATTTTGGAGAAACTAGAAGCTATTACATACTTTGAAATCTTATATAAAGTACTGTAATATTAGTTGTAATGGAAAGGATAATTGAGAGATTGCTGTAGGTTGTTTGGATCTACAATCCATTATTGTCTTCAGAAGTCTTACATTTTGCAAAATATCTATTTCAGTTATAATTCATTAATTAGTAGGCATTTCATTTCAGTTTTTCCCTGGGAATAGATTAACTTTCCATAGCTTTTTCTTAAATCCCTTTTAATTTCTCACTGCCTAAAATCCCTGAATTTTAAAGTCAGCTGGCAAATTACTGAGAGAAAGATTCTTGTAGCTTTTTTAGATGGCCTGTTAAAAGAATGGGCCAAACATCATGTGGCACTGGATCTTTGTGCAATTCCTAGAGCAAATCACAGAATCTAAGTTTGGCATAAGATGACCTTGTTCACGTGAGTTCTGTGTGGCATTTTCCATGGGATTTCATGGATTTCAGTTTAGTTCACTAATAGTAGTTAGTGTTTCCTCAGTTGGGATTATAGTATAAACTTGCCGAAGAACAAGTCTGAGTTGTGGCAATGCTCTCCTGACTAAGAGTTGTTTTAGGTATGTCTCGTATGCTTCATTATTTCAGAAGATCTACAAACAACGCCAACAGGGAAAATTCCTTTTATTTGCATATACAGAATACAAATATACATGATTTTGGTATCTTAGAATCTCTTTGCTTTTCAAATGAAGCACACAACACTGCTAATTCATATAGAAAGTTTTCCATGTTTGCTTTTTAGATGAATGCAAAACTCATATTTTGAAGAAATGACTTTATAGATGTGTGTGTGGATTAAGAAAATCCACAAGCGTGTGCAGTATATACATGTATGTTAAAAGAAAATGCCATTCAAAAGAGTGCAGTAACTGTTGTGTGTGGTACAAAGTGTCATTAGCAAAACTCCTATCTATTCATTCTTATTGTCACTCTGCAGATTTCTATTTAACAAGTAAGCAATCATGGTAATTCTGTCATGAAAGTGATGTGGGAGGCGTTTGGGAGTTTAGTGACTCAGAGGAGTGACCTTGCTGCTTTCCACTGTTGTGTTTTTAATATAAATGTTATTGATACAATAGCAGCAGTGATGGATATGCTTTCCTAAAAGGTATTCCTTGCTTAAGTATAGAATCCTTTAGCAGTGAGTAATCCTGAAGTCGTTCTTACAGTCTCTTCAGCTATCTGTCCTTGGAGTTTAGGAAACAGCTTGAAATGCTGTTGTTAACCCCATGGTGGGAATTTGTCAGTGTTCATTATTTGAATGTTTTTTGAATGAGGTAAGGTTTCTTTGGCCTTTTGTTGTAATAATATTTATATAAAAAAAGGCACTCTCATTCAAGGAATAGACAATGTTCTGTGACTTGGTTATTGATGGTGACTACTTTTCCTGCTCTGCCTGTAGAAAATTCAAGAAGTGTTCACTGTTTAGTCTGTCAGCTCACCAGTTATTTCATAGAGCACACCTCATTATTACTGATGTTTATATGAAACTACCTTTTTATTGGTATGTTAAATGAGTCTAGAAAGACTAGCTTGTAATAATTTTCAGGTTATTCTTTAAGAAGGGAGGTGTAATACAGCAAATGAAAATTATTTGAAGTTTTTTGTGGGTGGTTTCATAAAGGTGGGTTGACTTTCACATTACAGTTGAATGAGAGTCTTAATATTTCCTCTTTTACATTGAGTACTTTTGATAATTAATTAACTTCAAGAAAATCTTTTCAGTTATGTCTAGCTATCCTAGTCAGAATCCTTTTTTTTCTTCCCTTGAAGCTAAATGGCCATGAATAGAGCCCCTGCGAATGTTTTAAATATATCAGAAAATTTTGCTGCTCTTTAGCCAACAGCTCTAATCTGTCTTTTTGCTTTAGTGGATCACCTTTGGGGTGGGTCATTGGAAATTTTTCTGGTGATGACTCATTCCAAAATTCCATTTGAAAATCTGCAAGAAATCTCACATTCTTTTGCTCTTGGGATGTTTGAACTCTTGTAACTGTGAAAAATAATAAAACAAACCTATAAAGGAAGCTTATGGAATGAACCAAAAGGGAGTAATAGAGGGTTCTTTCCACCTATTCTGTGTGTAGGCTAAGATGGGTTCAATATGTGGTCCAGTTTATTAATCTTTTCTTCTGCTTCTGTCCTGTTCATTATTTTGTGCTTGGGAGTTACAAATTAATACATCCTGTATGGAGTCAAAGATGTTCTCTTCCAGTAGTACAAGAAGAAATTGTATTGTTGAGACATCAAGTTATGATCATGGCTTAAATACATGTCCTTTTTTCACTTTAAAAATCCAGCTTGCAAAACCATTAGAATATTTGCTTCCCTCTGTCAGAAAACAGAAACTGTGTAGAGATGTACTTTGTAATAAAATGCTTTAAATCCTTACTTAATAAACTTAAATGTACCACACTTTAAATAAACACAGTAAATTTCTGCTGGTCCTATCTGAAGAACCCAAGTAATTTAAGGAAGTTTGAGATATCTACGCATTAGGGTTTTCAGGAATGTGTTTATTATCCTCTTTTTAAATATTCCTTCTTTTTCCTTCCGGTTTCTCGTGATATAAAGCTGTACTCTCTTCATCTGCTAGGCTGCTTTTTCAATCCATTGAAGGCCCTTGGCTTCTACAAGGCTTGGAAGTCTACAGGGTGATACTGCTGTTCTGATCTTTGGCACTGTGTGGGTGTGGCAATGGCAGGGAGAAAACTTCCATGTTGTTTTCATAGCAGGCACCTGACGCCTAGAACTGAATCACACTTTTAAACAGATTAGTTTCTTTCCAGGGATAATTCAAATAAAAAACTGTTAATCTAGTTTTGTCAATTTTCGGTAGGAAAAATGAAATCCAATGAGTTTTGAAGCTGTATTTACAGAGAAAGAAGGAAAGATAATTTCCTTTGATAAAACCTTTCATATTGTAATGCCAGTACATGTAGAATATCCAGCCTAAAATGAAATAGAACTGTTCTAATAAAAATTTTAGAATGAAATGAATTGTAAGTATACAGACAGGACAGCAGTTTTACTTACTGAAATATAATGGTCATATTTCAGTAGACAAAAACCCTCAAATATTTTCAAAATAGATTTTAGTGGGAAATACTTTACTTGGAGTCAAAACAAAGCACGGAAATATTGGGATATTCTATGAAAAGCAGTTTTCTAGCAAAGGTGCTGCTGGATACTTGCTTCAGCCATTCCACTGATGGTTAGGAATAGGAGTTCATCCTATAATAAATAGGAGGGATCAGACAGTCACTGTGGTTACTGGCTTACCCCAGTTTTAAAGGTTTTGCAAATTATTTTATGGTAGCACTGACTTTTCTGGATGTGTGCAGGACTGTGAAACTAACACACAGTCACTCTGCAAAAGTGCGGTCCGAACAGCTCCTTTTTGATTGATGATCTTTTAAAATCCATCCGATCTCCCAGTTCATGTTTCTCTTAAATATAAGTTGGTGAGTGAAAACCTTGGCTTCTGTTAACCTCCATATTTAAACAAGAAAAATCACATAGCATTCAACTCTGTAGCTTAAAGAAATGAAGCACCATCAAAAAGAAGTAGAATTATCTGTTACTGAAAAGCAGCAGCATCCAACTTCTAGTAAGCAAACACCTGTTCATTCACACATATACTATCACAACTCTTGAAGAATGCTTCTGCTTCTCTTAGAAAATATATATATACAGGGTGTTATTTTTTGACAGCCTAAAATGAGTGGTTATATACGATTCAAGATACTTTCTGGTGAGTTTTTAATAGCATGACCTGTTTACTTTGCATCCAGTGAAAATAGGATGAGTCACTCCTTTTAAAAAATGAAAACAAAATGAGAAATGCATTTATTTCCATTCTGTGGAGAGCAACAGTGTTATAAAGCTATATCCATTTCATGTAAGGCAAAATTATCAAGGAAATTCCTAGTCCAGTATATGGAACTTACTCTGCATAAGCAGGGTACTTTTTGGTCCAATGCCAAATCAGATTTTAAGTAACAGCTCAAGGGTAAAGCTTCATTAAAAGAGGAGGATTAAACCATCAAAAGTTCTTCCAAATTATGTAAGCCTCTATGACAGTTTGGTTAACTGGATGAAATTCCATGTTAGAGGCTAGCTTTGTCCTTCATTCTGTGGGTATATTAAAATCACAGAGTCATATTATGGAAACTGTAGAACTGTGTCTCATTCCTGTATCTCAGAAAGAATAAACACAACATGAAAATTATTCTTCTTAGCTTTAGCCTTAATTTATTCAAAGGCTTTGAGGTTGTGTTTCGATGGTGGGTTGGAGCAGGGTGGCGGAAGACAGTCAAGATTACTGTCCATGTACTGGTAGAGAGAGAGGAGAAATCCAGGCATTCTAATTTTGATGTTGGGTTTTGTTTCATTTGTTTTTTTTTTTTTTAGTAAAATTTAGCAAGCTTTGATTTTTACTTACTATTGCTTACTGTTCTGGGCTATGTCGAGACATCAGCCTTCTGGTGTGATAAATTTATTCTAAAAATTTGTTAAGCTAACTGACGTATCACTGCAGTGGTTATTTACAAAATCATAATGGAGGCTCTCATTTTAGGAATGGGCTTGTCAGTCTCACTAGGGGAAGTATAGGTTCTCATTTTTTGTTTCTTGTGGAAATCACATCAATGTTATGTGTACATAAAAAAGTATTATTGGGGTTTTGAAATACGGTTCTGAATGTGAGACTACAAAGGTGTAGAAGTCCCTGCTTCTCCCTTTTTGATAATAAACTCCTTGATTTACTTTTTAATAAAAATGTTTGATTTTCAGCTACTTAAATGCAGCAAAATACTTTATCACATTTTTTTTTGTTTGTGAAACTTCATGCTGTGCAAATGTGGAAAAAAATTGATGACCCCCAAGCTATTGTCTGTACAAATGCTTTTGTGAGGGTACTGCTAAAACCCCCACCAAAAAAAACATTGAAAATGCAGCTGGTGAAAGCCTAAGTGAAAATTTGGAATACTAGAGTCTTTGCTTTGAACAGTGATGTTTGCTTCATCANGTTTGTGAAACTTTATGCTATGCGAATGTGGAAAAAAATTGATGACCCCCAAGCTATTGTCTGTACAAATGCTTTTGTGAGGGTACTGCTAAAACCCCCACCAAAAAAAACATTGAAAATGCAGCTGGTGAAAGCCTAAGTGAAAATTTGGAATACTAGAGTCTTTGCTTTGAACAGTGATGTTTGCTTCATCACAGAATCAAGTAACATTAAGGGTGATCACAGAATAAAGTAATATTAAGGGTGATGTTGTGAACAGAGGGCAGGTTCCTGTGGTCTGCCTGCTGATTTTGGCAAAAATGCCAGGAGAAGTGCAAAACCATGTTCTCCTGCAGTGAAAGGGTGCTTCCTCTGCTTCACAACTGATGTAGCCACTGGAAGCTGCAGAAGAGACTTCTCCAAGCTTACATTCCCAGTGCCTGAGATAGCTAGGAATGCAGGTGATGGTACACACATCATTAGAATATTTTGGTGGTTTTGTACGTGCATTTTTCCAGTTGTGTATCCGGGAATACTGGCGTGTGTGTGTGCAGTCTTTCATCTGTGGGCATCTCAGTGATGTTTATACTTACAGCACAAGTAAGAGACTGTTCAAGTGTTGCACATTATCTACGTTTGAAAAAGGGCCAAAGTACCTAGAAGTGATCTAATTATCAGTGCTTAAAAAATATTCTAGGAGATATATATATATAGAGAGAAAGAGAGACGGAGTAAGGTTCAGTGACATTATCTAGTTTATGACATCTCAATAGAAGTGAAATCATGTGGGCAAAGAGATAAAACCTGTTTTTAATTTGTTGATTTTTATTTAAATGCATAAAAGAACTGGTNCATATCTTGGTGGTTTTCTACGTGCATTTTTCCAGCTGTGTATTTCTGTACTTAAATGCATAAAAGAACTGGTATTTATGAACCTTCTCTATTAAGAAGTGGACTTTAGTAAAATGCTGTTTTAAAAAGGCTCATCTTACAAAAAGCTCTCTTTAAGCTGTCGGCTGCTTCATTTATATGTGGGTAGAGACAATTCCTCTTTCTCTAGCTGAAGGTAATGCAGGACCCTTGTGGTGGTGGTGGGGTTTGGTTGGTTTGAAGTTTTCGCTTAGGTCAGAAAAACCTGCATAAATACATTACTGGGAATGGTTTCTAAAATTATCATTGATTAACTTTGCAGGAGAGCAGTTTGCCTTTGCATGCAAACTGTATTCTTTTTCTCCTGTCTGCAATTCTCTCTTTGATGATCCAAAACAAATACCAGTGCAACTGTGATGACAGACAACAGTTCCTCAATGGAGGATGCAGTAGTGTTTTGCTTTTAAATAAGAATTTATATAAACTTTTAAAAGACTTTCTGCTATTTCTATGTATTTTTATTTGTTATTTTAAAAAGTATCTTAAGTTACAAATGTAACCAATGAAATAATGAACTGTAATCCATGTGAAATTAGGATTGAATAAACCCAGCTGCACAGCAAGAAAAAAGAAGTAGGGTTCTGTGAGAAAGTGGTGTGGCAAGGGATCTCTTCCTGCTGAAAAGATGAACAACGTAATAAAGAGCCAGGTAGAACATAAAAAGATAAGCTGCCAAGATCTGAAATAAAAAGGTGACAATTTTAATGGAGTTTGGACAGAACCTCAAATTTGAAAAATGTGCTAATAGTTTGCAGATGTGCAGAAATTATGGGGACTTAAAAAGCAGGATGAGCTGGAATAAAAGCAAAGGAAGAGATCCCTGAAAAATATGAAGTGAGCCACTATGTTTAAGTAATATGAAATTACCATTGTTGTCTAAGTAAATTGAAAGATGCAGCCTGATATCAAGTGTCATTTGGGAAAGAAATATCTGTATGTAGTACATTTAGAGGTTGATTGTGGAAGCCTTGACTTTACTGTGCTAAGGGAAAAGCAAGTGCATGGAGACATATTTTTCCTAACTAAAGCAACAAGGTCTTGCTTAATTGTAGTATCTCTTATCCTCAAGGAAACAGTACCAAGGCTACTTAGAGGAAAATAAGTGAAATATTTAAGAGAAAAAGACAAGCAAGGTGTGTAAAAGGTCAAGATATTGATAACTATTTTAAGAGATTAAGAATAAGAAATGTTGCCCTTGACAAAGGTTGAAACCAAGAGATAGGGAAATATTTCAGGCCAATAGCAGATTTTGTATTTTCTTCTGGAATTTTGTTTAAATCTCATGATACCTCAAAGTAGGAGACCTATGGAATATTTGTATGCAGAGGTCACCATATACTTCCTCCCCACCCTCGCATGTGCACGATTCTCTGCTGTTCTTTTTTTCTGAAAGATACTTAGAGCCTAAACTCACCTAGGAAGAATTCACACATCGATAACATCAGTGTGCATGCACCCACATGTATTGTGTCTGGTGAGATATGGATTGTAAACACATGGGGCTTGTGTGTGTGGGGGGATGTTTCTTGGCTTTTTGTGGGTTTTTTTACCTTTTTTGTTTTTGTAAACTTAATTGGTTTGAAGGAGATTTAACACCTCCACTTGAAATATGGAAGCCACAGTAAAAAGCGCAACCACTTATAAAATCCCTCTTTATATCTCTCTGGGACCACAGAAAGTGATGGGCTGAAAGGACTTTCAAATTCATGCAGTGATGCTACACCACCAGAGTTGTATTTGATCATCTCTTTCCAAAACTTCTCTTTCCATTTTAGACTCAGCTGTTGTAATCTTGCTTCTGAAAGCATCTGTACAATGCTTTCACGAAAACTGTGTCCCACTTTAACGGGGATGGGGTTGTGCAAAGGAATGCCTGGTCATACATGAATACAGGGTCATTGTGTCTTAGGTTTGCATCAGTCTTGATAGCAATCCTCAGACTGCAATTTTGAAAGTGGACATAGCAAACAAGCTGATGTGGTGCTTTCTGCCAGCTGAGTGTCTTCAGGTAACAATGAGCTACCTTTTGAGTAGAAGCTATCCAACAGAAAATCATTTCATGTTTCTGGTATATTTTTTAATATCATGCGTTAAATCCTAAACAGCATCGTCATGCCTTCAGTTAGGAGCTCTTCACAATATTGGGCTGAAAGAATAAACTTTTTCAGTAGATAACAGAAATTCAGTTCTTCCAGACAGGAATTATAGTTGAATATAAGCTGCAAAACAATTGGAAAATTTTGCTCCTAGTGCCAAACTTCATGGCTATACACGTTGAAGCTTTCATTGTTTCACTCTGTTATAGTTCTGAGAGAGGGAAACTGAACTTCTGGGGTGTCTGAAACAGACTTAAGAACATAATGATGCTCTGTTATTACAAAGGATACCTTTATATGGTACCTTTACCATGTAAGGTATAACCTTACATGGTTAAAAACGCTTCATCCTGGAACACAAGACTTTTCTGATCTCCTCAGATTAATTATTTCTAGTACTGTAGCAAGAGTGACTGGCCTCAGCATCAGTGCAGCCTAACAAGGGGAGACTGTGTGACTGGATTTATTTTTTTTAAATGTACATCAAAACCAAACAACAAAAAGCCTGGTTACATTTCCTGACAATTGTGTTGCTGAGGAGAAATTGTTAATGAAACCAGGTATCTCTGAAAATACCCTAGTTAAGAATAACAGATGTGTTAAGTACAGTTTCTCCATGAATTAGTGAAATCATCTCTGATCATTATTGAAATAATTGGTTAAATCCTCTCCGATGAGGAAAGGCTGAGAGAATTGAGCTTGTTCAGAGTAAAGAAGGGAAGGCTTTGGGAAGACCTCACAGCAGTCTTCCAGTACTTGAAGGGGGCTTATAAGAAAAGTGGGGACAAACTTTTTTTAGCAGGGCCTGTTGTGATGGAACAAGAGGTAATGCTTTTAAACAGAATCAATTTAGGCTGGATATAAGGAAGAAATTTTTTGCAATGAGGGTGCTAAAACAGGTTTGTCAGGGAGGAGGTAGATGCCCCATACCTGAAAACAGTCCAGGTCAGCTTGGACGGGACTCTGAGCAGCCTGATCTAGTTGGAGATTTTCCCCCTCTTTGCAGGGTGATTGGACTAATTGGTCTTCAAAAGTCCCTTCCACTCCAAGCTATTCTATGATTCTGTGAAATCAAATCAAGGGGAGATTTTTTTGCTGCTATCAGCCAGCATTTTCCAAGAAGTCTTTATCTTTATGTACAGTAACGATCTCTTGTAGACTTTTTCCTAGTTCTTTACTGTTGCTTCTTCATTTTATTTTCCTGTCCTTATCTTCTGAGATGCCTTTTTCTCATGTGCTTTCACATAAACTTCATGCTTTAGATCTCTGGGCAGTTCCACATTTGTCTCAAGTTTGTGGTACCAGTTGTCTGGCTGTGCAGAGTTGTTAGATTTATTAGAGTCTGAGTACTTAGAGCTCTACATAGTCTCCCACATTTCCTCCCATAGAGAGTATTCTATTTTAAGTCAGGTGAAAATTACACTTCTGTTGTGATACACAATATTAGACTTTTGGTTCTCTGAACTTTTTCAGTCCTTATTTGTGCTGGATTTCTTTCCTGGTACACTACTTAGGTTATGCCACAGTGCCAGTGCAACTTTATAACTTCAACTGAGGAACTGGAAATAGTTACAGTAATAGGGGGCAGCATCTCCCCTGCATGTTCTTTCTTTCATTCACTGACTTGAGTTCTACTCTAGATGAGAAGGGTGCATGATGTTAACACACGAAGCTTGAATATCAATGGGTCGCTCCATCTGCACAATGTGCACTTAGGTATGACAAGAAATATGTAATTGTCCCACATAGGTGGCTGTGCACGGTTAATGCTTGCCTGCTTCCCTCCCCTTAAATGGTGAATTTCCTGAAAAAAAAAAGGCATTTTGTTAATTTGATGGCTATACTGACAAACCAACTGTTGTCAGTTTTTATAGAGCGGTTTTCAGTGAAGGATTAGGGTAATGTGCTTATGGTTTGTCAGGTACTTAAAAGAATGATGGCCACATGCAGTGAGGTGTGTAAAGGATTCATATTAGCAACAAAAGCAGCAAAACAGTGAATGAGGAGTTTAATGTTTGTTCTTTCTATGTAACATTAATTTTGGCAGTGAACATCCACTCAGGCTTCCCTGCAGCTGCGGTGCTCTCTGAAGAATAAATAAAAGCAGCAGGTGAATAATTTTGTCTTCCTCCTTCCCACCTGGCTATTCCTATTCTCTGTGTTGGTTTTGCTGCAGACACAATGATTTTTATCAGAAAAGCCTAGAAGAGACTGAAATGGCTTGGGATTTTAAACTTCTCAGTTCTCTCTGTTTGGTTCTTGTTTGGTTATTCTGTTTTATGACCCTGGTCTGTGGCAGGAACTGTTACAGCTTATGTTAGTAGAGTTCACCCTTGATACTGACTTGGTCTAAAGGGTGCTAAAAAATCAATGTCAAGTCAGAATTTTCATTCCTCCAACCCCCTACTACCAGCCATTTCTCTTGCAAAGGCCAAGTGACCTGTGTATTTTTTTTTTTTAACCCATCTTCTAGAGCATCATTGGTTTATCCATTTAAGAATCTGTACTTAGTAATGCTCTTTTATAAGGAAAACCACAGAACCAGGGGATCTGGATTTACTGAAATTTCTGTATAAAATCCACAGTGGAATGTGTACAGGATGGAATCTGAGAATATGGGATGACGTATGTTTTAAGAAATAACTGTAAAAATAGAAAGGCAGTTATGATGTTGAAGCCTTTTATTTACCTTCATTCAATGGTAACTGGTCTGTGCCATGGAAATTTAGGAAAAGCAATGGGGTAAGAGTGACTTGTAGACTGTTGGGAGAACACCTCAAAATGGATGTATCTGTTATTAGAGGGGCTGCACCCCTTGCATTCCTCTTCCAATTTTTTGCTGTTAACTTCTTTATGATGTGGAGCCTATGCATTCAATTCTCTACTACAGGACTCCCTCCAAAAATAAGAAAAAATGATTCCAAGCACACTTCACGTGATGCTGTATTAGTCAAGTGCTGCTGTACGACAGTAGAGTTTATAAAAATGACAAAGAATAATAAAACAAATTTTGCATTTGGGGAGAAAAGATAACCAAGGATAAATGAGGGTATTTTTGTTTGGTTTTTTTTCTTTTCTGAATTGGTTAGAATTATCTCTTTGTGAGTTGTAGACTATCATTTCTGAGGCCTGCAGACTATAATTTCTAGCATCCTGCTGTATGAGGTTTCTGATATTTTTTAAAAAATTACTTTGTATATACTATATAACACCTTAAATCACTTTGCTTATACAAAAAAGATGAATTCCAGTACTGTCTTTCTGCTCCTGAATTTGATCTTACTGTGTTATTTCACAGAACTTTTGGGAGGAGTTAAATTGTTTTGCAAGTTTTTTCCCATTGTGGATGGATCTGGACACCTTTATTGCCAAAGTGAAAGTACAAAATATCGTTTTTTAATCTGTGGCTTTGTAACTACTGTCTCCTCTTGGATATGTTTCATCAAAGCACGAAGATCTCAAAGTAATTTTCAAGCCAATGCAATTCCTCCAAGACTATCAATCTTATCACTGTTATCAACTGGCAGGGCCCAAACTAGTTCAAGAGCTTGCTAGAACCTCATTCCCTGGCACTTATTAGTAATAATACAGGCAGAAGGACATGTTTACTAGACTTCTTTTTATGCTGCTGGACTCTAGCAATATTAGCCATGTAGCATAAATGGCATATGGAAGTTCTGATAAGAAGCCTAGTTTTTTATCTTGGTTTTGTACTTCAGACAAAAGGTGAGGAACTGAAAGGAGACACACCCTTACCATTGTACACTAATGTTTCTTCCCTGTGATGAAGGTGTTGCTGCTGGGATAATTCCTGTATCATTCATTGATATTTGTATGCTTAGCTTGCTTAGGTACTTCTGGATGCTGGATGGGACTAATGGAAGTGTGTTACAGTGAAAGCTCTAGGAAAAGGAAGTATGTAAGCCTTTTGTAGGGAAGAACCTAGAAGCAGTTTGGTCTTTGAGACATGCCTAAGAAAATGGTAGTGGTTCAGAAAGGGCTTGGGGGCTGATTTTCTACTGTAGCATGGATCATTCCATGTGAGAACTGAGGATTTTTCAAGTAGTGAAAAGATAGATTCTGTATATTCAAAGTTATTTAGAGTCTCAGAAAGTTATTGGTATAGCTTTGGTGTAAAATTGACAGTGTAATAATTGCATCTTATAGTGGTAATTCCAAATAGGAAGTTTGGAATTTCCTTTGCATGTTGACCAAGTGGGAGAGGAACATTAGAGAAAATTAACTCCTCCCCAGCCCAAACGAGCACAATTATGAATGTGGCTGAGCCCAGGGGAGTTCTGACAGCCAGCTTGAAAGAGCAACTTGTGCGTTCGCTTAAGCCTAGGGAACTTAAATCTCAATCTTTCTGTGGGTGATAAATCTCAAACTTTCTGTGGATGATCTGGAAGAGCAACAGCAGCAAAACAGCTTGCCATCTTGGCAATGAGAGGACTTGACACATGAGTTGAAAAGCTCCTACTGTAGGAAGAACAGTTAAAGGTTCTTAGACATCAATATTGTACTTGACTCAGTGCTTTAAGGTTTTTTTAGCAGTAATTGATTGTTTCATTTGCACGTAAAGGATTGCTAGTGTGGGAGTTAGTAATTCTCTCACAACCAGAAGGAGGAGAAAGCTGGTTTTCTTGAAATTGTAGTATGTTTACCACAAGTGTATTCAAAGGTATACTATAGTCATATTATTGAAGCCATTTCATAGAAGATTATTTTAAGCTAGCTGTAAATACCCTATTGTGTGAGACCTACTAAAAGTGAGTGAAAGTCTTAAAGCTTTCAGTCCTCAGGCAAGTCTTGCAGTTGTGGTGGGATTTCAAATAGTTGTCCAGGTCTGCAGTTAGTGCTGCCATTGCCTCTCATACCTTGATTTCTCCACTCAGGTTTCTGTGGTGGAATTGTACTATTTATTTCTGATAGTTGTCTTCCAAAGCTGTCATGTGTTTGATCAGTGTTGCAGAACAGAATGGGTTAAATGTGAACAGTGTGGCTAACTTGTTAAAAATGGTCCAGCAGGAGCTATGAGAAAGAAGACACAGCAAAAATCACTTCCTTTTGCATAGAACAGAACACCCTGGTGAAGATTGCAGAACATCCTGCAGCAAGATAAGCAAGTACACAAAAGAAAAAGTAACATTATAGCTTGCTATGCGTTAGCTAGCACGAAGACGGAGCAAAGGGAAATTTTTATACAGAAGCTTTAACAGTATAAGTATCTGTGGCTCTTGCTAATAAGTGTCCTTGCTTCATCTATGCTTGGTCCATATGTTTTAGTCACTGTCAGATCAGAGTTGCCTCTCTGATGTCAAAGTGGCCAGAAGTGGCAGGAGGGAAGTAAAGTGATTTGAAGACTATCTGCCCAGCTGCTTTTTAGTAAGAAGAAATTGTAGCTTTGTGCCACAGCTGAGCAAGCACCAGTACTGGAGCAGTGCTAAATCTTATCAAACATTTTAATGGTTTCCAGACCAAAAGCTGTGAAAGCAATCTTCTAAGGTAATGAAGAATGCTTTCTACTTGATACTTGGCATAATTTTCTTCTTATCAGCCATCCATTGTGGGAAATGTCAGCCTTTCTCAGTGTTGCATTTAGCCTTGTAAGGCCACTGTCACAAAACTGTAAAAATTAGGATGATCAATATTTTTATTAATCTTTTTCAGCTATAGAATCTCAAGATTGAGTTAAATTTAGGTATCCAGCACAATAATGGCTCCCAAAATTTTCTCTATAGCCTAATCTCAGGAGAGAAAAATCCAATAAACTCTGTCATCCTTGGTAGTTTACTTTCAGTAATGAAACTCCTGCCAGTTCAAGGCAATCCAAAGTAGATGAGCTAGAGGCACTTGCTTGCCTGTAAAAATTGGGAAGAGGTGACCAAGTAGTTGATGCACATTAAGTGAGTATATGCTAATGCTACCCAGGGGATGTTGAGATGGCTCTGCCTCACTGCACATGCCTAGCTTTTCTTTAGTGGCTGGCTCTTAGTGTACTTACTAACCTAATTCCCTAACTCGGAAGAAAAAAACCCTCACAAATTTTAAAGTAGATGTTTTGGTGAAGTGCTTGTACCTGTCACCAAAGCTTTTATGCAGTTAGACTTACTTGTTTTTTTTTGTTATTGCTGTGAGTTTTTCTTTCCCCATTACATGAAGCATAAGAGTTTCACGTTGCTTAGATGTCATAAGTTTGAATTGGCAATGTTCAAGTACATTGCCAAGAACAGTTTATTTCCTCCCTATTTTGTAGAAAAGAGAAGTTACATGGTAATTTGGTGGCAAATATTTCCTTGAATAAACATTGGAGACCTGTCGACGTATCAAATATAACTGAGTCTGCAATTACAGATACAACATAGGTACACTTCACAGCCTGTTCGTAGTAGTGTGGTGACAACTAAGAGGAGAGGCAATATGCTGGAATATATCTATTGCACTTGTTACAGTGTAGATCTGCAGTTCTTTGCATGCTGCAGACTCCTAATTTCAGTCACCTCAGGACTCCTTGTAGACATCTACCTGAATCTAATCCTGGAGGAAGATGTTTGTTTGTTTGCTTTGGTTTTTGTGGTGGTTCTGCTCTTACGGTGATTTTCTTTACTGTGAAAAAGCCTTCTGTATTCTGTGATAGGAACACAATAGGTTAGTTGTCAATGGAATTGATGTGACTTAGTTTTTAAAATTAATTCCTGGGAAAATAAGAATAAAACAAAGAGAGGACTTAATTTGCATATTTAATTTTAGCTTTGATTTCTGAGCATATTTTTTACTTTGTGGCTAAAAGAATGTGTGTGAACATGTGCACCTTTATGTGTGTGTCTGTATAAATCAGATATATGTATATATAAACTGAAATCTTTTCATAGCTGTATATATGCCTTTAGGCAAATATTGCTACCTAAGGGATAGGTAAAAATGTAATCTGAATAGGTGATTTGTGCTACTCACAAGAGCTCAGAAGTGCTAAGTGTAGGTGCTGTGTAGGATACCACTTTAGAAAATAATTAGTCCCTTTATCAGATAATAGATTTGATTCTTATCTTTCACTTAAAGATAAAATCATGATTTATTTCAATTAATGCATACTGGCATCCAGGCTTTAAAATACAGGGAAAAACAGTGAGACTGGTAGTATCTATCTCAAGTACAGCTATGGATAATTAGCTAATTCAGTTGAGTAAAAGAGTGTTAAAAGGCATGATTTCCCACTAATATTATAAAAAGTAACAGGCAGTATAGCTAGCATCAAAGATTTAGGCACTTTTCAGTTGCGTACGTGGGAGGCTTTTTTGAACAGTCTCATAAAACACAATGTCATTGCTATTCATACTCTTGCAATATTTGGATTCTCCTTTCAATGTGCAGATCATTAGTAAACTGTGAAGCAATCAAGTAATCAGAGCCCAATTAAATGGCTCATTCCATTCCTGGGCTTAGAGAGGGTAGTGGATGTGTGAAAGTCTGGCTGCTAAATAGAGCCTGAACTGCATAGTGAGTGAGATCTCTGAGAAGAATACAAGGTAGTGAAAAATAGAGATGTGTCAGCTGACCATGAAAAAGCAAGTGCAAGCTCATTTAAGGTTGTATTTTTTTTCATGCAAATGTAATCACAAAACAAACAGTCTGTAGTAGATTTAGGACTTTCTACTGTGTGTAAAGATGAAAAGGGTAATCAAACTTGAAAGTATAGAGTGATCCATACTTGAAAAGGGTGTCTTCTGCCTTGTACTTTTTTTTATTAGAGCGGTGTCTTACATTTCCTCATCTGACTTGTAGACCTTTCCAGTCTACATCTGAATATGTAATTGAGAGTTAATCTGTGTGCAGATGAAAAATCAGATTGTGAATGCTATGCCTCATGCTAAAATGGAGGAAGAGATACTGAAAGAAGTAACTATTAATGAAGGTTTTTGGGTCAAGAGTGATTTTTATACTGTGGGTAGGAAGCAGTTTTTCCAAGTATGACAGGCCTGAGATGGAGATGGATTGCTTTAGTTTATGAGAGCAGAAGTGTTGTGCAGTTAGGGTTCCTGAGACCAAGAAATAACTCAAGCATAAAAGACAGAAATATATCTACCTGATACCTGTGTAGGTGAAAGTGTAGCAGAGCTAAAAATGAAGTAATCACCTCAAAGTCTTGACTAAAAATATGAATTCTGGAGGTTAGACATTGTCCAAGAGAAGGCAAGAGAGTTACTTTTTTATCCATGATCAACTCCTTGTGGAAGGGTTAGAATAAAATAGAATATCTTTGAAAATAAATTCTCCCAGAACAGCTTTTCTGGCATGATGGACAATTCTTTGAAATTACTTAATTTTTTATTCCAAAGAAGGGACTACTAGTGGCAGTCATCATCTTATAATCTTTCATTGTGTTGAATTTTATATTTCTCTCTAAAGGATTAAAGAGAAATCTGGCAAACATTAGCAACTCCACCTAATTTTCCAAGCAACCAGCCTAAACTCCCCTACAATTTCAGTTATTAATCCCCACCAAGTTATTTGAAGAACTAGAAAGTTAGAAGCCAGATGACTTCAGCATGTATTTAGTTTAGCAGAAGGATGTTAAGATCGTCAAAGATGAGACACGTGCCAGACAGTTTTAGCAACTTCTCAGTAGTTTCTTGTAACACTGGACATCCTTTCAGCACCAATCTGCTTATTGCCAAGGTAATTTTGAACTTACATTTGCCTGAGTACTGAAGAGCTTTAGAATATTATTCATGTCTCATATTCAATGCCTGTGTTTTTTCCCTTTGTTTTTTCAGTTCTTTTATTTTTTTCTTGTTTAAAGCACGTTCTTTTTATTCTTTTGAGGAGAGCACTATACACCAGAAATCATACATAGTTTTTTAATCCCAGCTCTTGCATTTAAACACGGTTGCATTTCCTTATCACTCTAAGTAGCCATTAAGTGTAATTACTTATTCTGAGGACTCTGAATCCTTCCTGATGTGATTCCCTGTGTTTCTAACTAGTGACCTTGGTGTCGTGACCATCCCTGAAGCTGTATCTTTGACACGATACTGAGTTTCTAACCAGATAATTTTTATTCACGCACAAGTGCTGTCTCAAGGTATGCATAAAACCCAATAATAGCGGTAGGGAAGAATAATGGTTACGCTGAAAAAGAAAATCCTTGATATGAAATTGGCTCCCAGGTGTTCAGTGGTGCTTGGATGGACATCCTGCTCATTTCAAGGAGGTAGTAAGAAACATTAAGATTCTGAATGGAGGTTGCTGATAAAAAAGTGTCTGTAGAACAAGCAATGAAATTATGCAACTATGTCTTAGTATTTCTTGTAGTGGGGATGCTATGGTCAGTTTTTTTCCTGAATTGTTAGTATGTAAAATAGAAATGACATTGAGCCGAAAATGGTAATGACTTCTTAAAGAATCAAATGACTCCTAATACAGGCTCCTACATGGAATAACTGTTTAGCTTTAAAATATTTGTCTCGAGAGTGTTTGAGATCCAGATGATACAGGAGTGTCCATCTGTTTGAGAACCTGAAAAGTAAAATTAGTGGATAAATTGATCAACCTATTTTCATTATTCATTAACTTTAAAAAAGCAAAGTAAAATGTGGAAAATCTGATTGAGCTGATTTTCTGTTTTCTAAGAATTTCATAAATTCTTATGAATCTACCTATTGAGTCATTTCTAACCGATTGGGAGAGTGTTGGGACACAGTTTTACAGAATCATCTGGAAATAAGTGGGCTTTAGGCTGGGGTCCAATATGGCTCTGTAACTTGCTACAATATTTTATGCCTGAACTGCTCAATCTCTGTACCTCCTCCCTACAAATTTCTTCAGCTGCAGCATATATTTAAAAAAAGCACCTCTCCCTTTTTCACTACTGTGTACAACCAGCCTCACCTATGGGGAACGCAAATCTGGAACTGCGCAATGGACTAAGTCAGAACTCAGAACCATTTAAGAAAAGCTCAGTGGGTGGGTAAAATGGGATGTGTAGGCATCAGTGAAACATCAGAGGAGAGATTAAGGCACCCAGCTCCTGAAAGGGGTGGCAGGGTGACTCTGGCTTTTCTATAGCTTTGAAGACAGAAGAGGAAATTATAGAAGAGTCTGGTCTGTAAAAGACATTGTAGTGATTGCTTTGGTTGAAAGAGGAGCTGGAGAATGCTCTGTGCACAACTTTTTCATATAGTTAAATAGGATTTATATTATTCATCAATGATAGTGTTACAGTTAAACCACAAGGGTGTTTTCTGTAGTTCTTTTCTCATCATTAGTAATTAGAATGATATTTGCCTGTCAATATAAATCATCTCCTCACTAATTAGCACTCTGGTGCAATTTGTTAACTGAAGGTAAAGAAATAGAACTGTGTGTGACTCATCCCAAAATGCAGCTCTGCTCAGAAAGCAGGCCTGCATCAGAGTTTAATCTGGTGGCAGAGGTAACAGATTAGTTCAGAGAGAAAATGGTTTTAGTGGCTTGCCCTTCCAATAGTTCAGTCTAATCTAATGGAAATCTAATGGCGAGGCTCTACTGATTTTGATTGTGTAATCTTTGAAAATCAGTGGAGTGCTTAGAAATCTTAACTTAAACATTAGGATTTTTTTTCTTTTACCAATAATTGACTATAGTAATGAAGTTCCAGTAGGAGCATCTACTTTGTGTGCATTATGTTAATATGCACATTCACGGGATTCCAGAGGCAACAGAAAGAGGACTGCTCTGTTTGTCTTCTGGTATGAACTTCCCATGAGTTACAGAAATGTCAGTGTCGTATATTTTCAATTGAGTTTACGACAAACCTATACTGCTTCCTCTGTGGAAATTTTTAACCCAATCCTTTCCTTGCTTAGAGTTTTCTTCAGAATTAACAGTCTTCTTCAAGAATGACTTCTCTGAGATTGGAGCGGCGCATTATTGGTTATGTTGGTGCATATGCTGCTATGTTGCTCTGTTCTCTGGTGAGAGGGCTGAGAGCACAGACTTTGTAATGAACCCTTGAAGACAGCATGGGGAATAACAGTGGAGGTAAACAAATGTCAAAAATTGTACTTAAACTATACATTTTTCAGCTTCCTAATTGGTGAGATCTTAAGTCTCTTACCCTTTGGGAACAAGTGCTTTCACTTGTTATCCAGCTGTCACAAAATGTTGTGGCTACTGATGTATCTGAGTGTGCAGCAAAGCCTGTGAGGCCCAGGTGCCAGACTAAAAGAGAGAGCAAGGGAGGGAGCCAACTCTTTTTGATTGCCTGGTTGTGGGGTCTTATTTTTATATCTCACATCATGATCTCTGCCCACGATACTAAATTCCTGCTTCTGCAGAAGACAAATGCGACTTAAAAACTTATGAAGAATAGATATTTCAAAACTAAAAAGCTTCTTAGCGGCAACAATTAGCCTTTTTCTGCATAACTAGAAAAGTTCCACCTCACCCGTGGTGTCACAAGGTTACTGACCAGAAAGGAAATTAGTAATTGATGTTAACTGTGTCATTAAGGAGGGTTCACAAAATGAGCGGTCTAATGGGATGTTGACTTGAGCATGGCAGAGTGATGAATTTCACCTATCCTGTAGAAGTGTCAAACCCTTGGTTCTGTTCTTTCACTTAAAGCAAGATGGGAGGAATTTTTGCAATGCAAATAGAAGAGGTAGTGCAGCATTTTGGGCAAAAAGGAGTAGTTTCCTTGAACGGTGGCCAAATTGCTCAGAGTGTACTAATGGAACTGGGTAGTAGGTGAATACAAGATTACTTGTCCTGCAAAAAATGCCTTTTTTTTTTTTTTAACAAAGCAGTAAATTAGTTCCTATTAAATGAATTCAGTACATTGTTCATCCCAGATGTTTTCTTCTATTTCCATATTTATGACATAAAGCTATGTGACTTCCAAATTCCATTATTTTTTTAACAAATCTTTTTTGCATTTTCTAAAAGCAAAACAAAACAGATTAACATTAAAAAATGGTTTTGAGTTGTCAAAATGGTTGTCTTTAGCTGAATGCTAAATGATTTTTATGAAGCTGACTTTTCAAAATGGCTAACCAACACTTAAGTTATTAAGCAGGTTTTTCTTAACAGACCAATTGGATTTGAAACCTGGAATTTCAAGATGAGGAAAGTAAAAACCTTTTAAAGTTGTTTAGTGACCAGGGTTTTTATGGTCTCTGTAGGAATTAAGTGTCCTTGTCTTAAGGATTATTGTGTTGAACTCTGCCTTCTCATCAAAATAATTGGGGGAGAAGGAAGAAATATGTTCCAAGAATGGAATAGGAAATTGAAGAATTAACAGTATAAGCTCCCAGTGTGTTTCTTCACTTTTATAATTTTGCTCTTGATGGTAGAAGGATAGTGAAGACTATAGTACAAAATTTAATATTCATGGAGAGGTACCTAAAGGTGAAACAGAGCATCTTTATACAGTGTGTGACACAATGTATCAGTTGCTAGTAGCAACTGTGGTAGAATACTTTCCCTTGAAACACCCACTTTTCACACATCTGCAGTACTCCCTAACATTCCCTCTCTAATACAAAATTTTCTGAAAAGTTCCTTTTCAGTCGTTACGCAAATAAAAGAAAATGTGGGAAATACTGTCTATTTTGCTTTGTTTTGGTTTTTTTGACCAAAGTTTTTTGGTTTTGTTTTTTTAATATAAACATGAGAAAATTATCAATTGAGTTGGATTATTACTAATTGAAGGTATTTGAGTTTTCCAATATAGATCCTAGATATGATAATTGGAAGCCTTGAATGATCACATGAAAATTAAATTAGCTCTTTTCTTTGAAATTTATTCATGGTACAGAGAACATTATTATATGACTTCTGTGGAAGCTTTTTCATCAGATCAAATGATCAAATGTTAGTCTTGGATGTTTTAAGAGCTCTTTAAAGCTTTTGTAAATATGCTGTAAGTATTTGGATTGTGTGAATAAATTTGTTTCTGATGATTTTTCCCTGGGAGTGATTTCAGGGTAAGGGAGGTATGGTATAAATCATTCTAGTTTTGGAGTACAGCGTGGTTCTTGTCAGTCTTACACTCCTGGGCCGTTCTGTCAGTGCCCAGCAAATGAATGTTTTGGGATCACTCTGTATTCTCAACCCTAAAAGGACTTTATATTGTAAAATCATGATTAGTAGGATTGGAAAGGACCTGAGGAGATCAGGCACTAATCCCTCCAGAATTCTAACGCAAAATTTGTTAACATTTTTGTGTTAGGTAGATAAAGCAAGGTGTTAATAAATAAATAAATAAATACAAGTAAAAAGATAGCATGAGGGGAATTCAGTTTGAATATTTTTAAGACCCAATGAAAACCTCTTAATGTTTTCTTCAGAAATCAGGGAAAACAGAAATATTTTCCTTCCCGCAATGACCATTTTTCCTTCTGCAGGATTAATCTTTTTTTCAAAGAATCTGTGTGCTTCAAGCGCGTAACAGTACAAGTACAAATTAGGGCAAGGTATACATTCACTATGGTCATGGTGAGAGAACTGTGGGACAGCATCTCCCCTCCCTGTGTCCCTTGTCCTCTTCCAAGTGGTTCCGGAGACCCAGCCTATGGACTGTTTGAGAAAAAAGAAAGAGGTGAAGGGAAAACACTCATTTCAGTCTTAAACCCTGGGAGGGATGGACTCGAGTAGTGTGCCAACTGCTGTGGTTCAAGGAAAGAATCAGACAGCAAATAATGTGACCGTGTGGAGGCTGTAAGAGTGCCCACCTGGTGCTACTCTAGCTTGTGAGTGGGGAGTTGGAGACCATCTCAGACTGTTAGCTTTAAGTTAAAAAGAATGTTATTGTGGTAAAATACTTTCTTAGCCAGATCTCAGTTATCAAACATTAATTTTACCACCACACTGTCTTTCCTTTTGAACGTTCCTCACAGGTCAGATTTTCTAGGTCTTACTGTCCTCACTGGTGTACTGATTTGCTGTGTGTTTGGGTTTGTTTTTGTTCTTTTTTATCATTTGTTTTTTTCTTTTTTTGAATATGCTCCTGCAGCTTCCTCAAGAGCATCGCACAAATTAAAAGAATTAACTGATGTTTTTTATGGGCTAAACACCACTCTGCACATCCCAGTGTGATGTTTATCTTTCCCTGTAAAAACGAAAGTGTTTACTTATGTCGAGTTTGTGACCATTATAATATGTAAATTATGTTCTGGAAAAAATATTACCTAACTTGTCATTTTTCATCTTCTGTTATAGAAAATATGCTGCACCAATGGGACAGTAGTGCTTTAAAGATTCATAAGTTTATAATTATGGTAAACAATTAAGAGCTCATGTGGCACTTTGCTTTCAAGATTAGAGACTTGCTCTCCTGTGTTTTCCTTTTCTTTTATCATAGGAAATTACACTGTTTCTGTAGTGGCTCCCATCCCAGGCCTCAACGTATTTTACAAAAATTAATGAGGAAACCTCAGCACTGAATTTTTACACAGAGATTCTGGGTCCTTAGGGGAAATGGTTTCTTTATTATGAGTACAAACAGGTCAAACAATTTCCTGTATGTTGTCTGGCATTAGCCAGTGATCTATAAAGTTTAGCATCATTTTTATTCCCAGTGAAGCTAATGAGATTAGTCGTAGAAAAGTCTTTCTTAGCTGAAGTTATCATACCTTAGTGAGGGCTTGTCTACCATGTGAAATCCAGCTACAGAGGCTTGCATGATTATCATCTTGGTACTGTTAATTACATCAGTCATTAGTAATGTCTGGTTTTCAGAAGCCACTTTCTTATTTTCTTGGATTAGTAAAAAAAATGAAGTATTAACAAATAAAAAACCCCCAATTTTCTCAAAAATGGTCCTGGGAAGGTAATTTTTTGTGGTTTTTTGAGAACTGTGGAGGGAGTTTTGTTTCCATTGTGCTTTTTGGGGTTTGATTTGTTGGGAGTTTTTTGTTTCCTTTCTTTTGTGGTGTTTGTTTTGGTTTGTTTTTGTGCTCCTGAAGTTCTTCTAGTTTTGAAACATGAAATGCCATGGTGTCACAGCTAATGTACCAGATAACTTCCATAGGCTGGGCTTCATCTGGGAAAATCAAAATGTTTTTCTGTCAGAGATAGAAAATTTTTTCTAATCTTACCCCACCCTTATGTTCTGTAATTTCTCTTAACCCCCAAAATGTTGTGAAATTGATAGCGGATCTATTGTGTCCTTATCTGGTATTTGTATCATTAGACTTCATTCACCCAGAATTGAAGTTTCCACTGTTTGAGTAGTGCAAAAAGCAGTAAGTACTGAACCTGTATTAATTTTTAGGGTTTTTTTTGGTTGTTGTACTAATTTTTAGGGGGTTTTGTTGTTGTTTTTACTTTTGCATCTTTTTTGGCTAGAAGTAATGCACAAATTCTTTATATGTGTCACAAGTGTAACTGTAGGCACTTCTGTAGTCAGTTGAGAATGGTCTATTTGACAGAGCGTGTGAAATCTTCTAGCTGTCATCTTGGGGGTCGCTACCGCATTTCTTCAAATGCATTTTCTTATCAACATAACAGCAATTCGTGCAATGAAGGGAACAGTGAATTGAAACAATAGATTACATTTTAATAATGCTTGACCCAAAATGCACCAGAGAGATGTTTCTTGCTCAGTGAAGTATGATACTTTCATCCCAGTCTTTTCTCTAACTTAAAAAGCTGTGGCACCGACATAGCAGGACTGCAATTTGAACACTTGGAATGCAAGTTCTGGTAATGTAAATCCAGCAAAATATACATGGTAGCAAAAGCCTGCCTGTTTAGACTGCTTCTACTTACTTCTAATCAAGTTTTCCCATTAGGTCAATTTTAACTTTCTCAGTTTTCTTTATGTAATATTTAATTCAGATCTTACTTGTTCATGCTGAAAAATTTTATTTTACTGTTGTTATTTAATGACATAAATCCTGCATGTAGTCTGCGTTTTTCTTACACTAGATCCAGTTCAAGTAGCTGGGGAGGGTGATGCCCTGTGCTATTCAGTCTAGGCAAGTTTAGCAAAAAAACCATTCAAGACGTGACTGGAAAGAAGATATTGTTCCCTAGTGCCTCAGTCCATGAGTGCAGTCAAATAATTCTCATAGTTGCTCATTATTATCCAGTTGCAAGGGGTTGCTCGAACAGTTGAGCAGTGAGATGTAATGCTGAGAAATATTTGGAAAAGGTTTGTACATTTGAGTTTTGACACTGCACTTTTACTTGCAGCTAATATTGCACAGATTAATTCTGAAAGACACAACTCTGTCCACAGTGTAATAGAAAAAATACGTTTGCTTCTAGAGCATTGCATTTTTCACATACTACATGCTATGACAAAATTACTCAAGAACTCATTGTTAGATCTTGAATACCAAATATCATAGATTCCCTAGTCTTTGGAATTTTTTGAAAATTTGCCAAAATTTTCTAAATTTCAGAAGGTGCTTCATGTTGTTTGGCCTTGAATGCAGGGCACTGTTGAAGCAAAGTATAGCAAAGTTGGGTTACTTTTCTGCATTTGCAATTGGGGCCCTAAAACATGTTTTTCAGTTAATATTAAAAAAAAAAAATAGAAGAGTGGTAATACTATTTTTGTATGTTAGCTGGAGAGTTCCCATTTCCTCTTTGGGGATTTATGAAATTGTAATGATATAAGCTACTTCCTGTTGAACACTGTTTTCCAGTATTCTGAAGATTAGTTGTAGAAAACAGTCTTTCTTAGCTGAAAAATTTCTGTCTGAAAAATTGGTCAAGGTGATGTATTCATAGAAACTTCCACTCTGTTGTGTGCTGGGAGGTTTCCCACAGTTCATAGTGACAAGTTATACAGCTTGCACCCCAGCGTTTTTCTATGACTTCCCTACGTTTGTGGAATTTATGTTGTCTGTTAGTATGTGAAAGCTGATTTAACTCTAGAACTGGCTCCACATCAAATACTTTAAGAGATTTTTTTAAAAAAATAAAGGCATTTAAATAAAAAATGGGAACCACCATAATAGATTTGTACAAGGGAGAATAGTTGATGTGTACTGCCAATATTAGAATACCCGATTTGCGAAAAAGAAATCACTGCTGAAACACCTTGAAACAATTTTCATTTTCTTTGCATTTCCAGCAAAGGTGATCTGCTAAGGTGGACAAAATAACCAAGGGAACAATAATTTTACACTTATTCTAACATATGGTGAGAAGAGAGCTCAGTCTGAAAGCAGAAGGCGATTAGGATGAAACTGTTCTGAAAACAGCTTTGAAACATAATATTTGAAAGGATCACTTGGTCCATTGACTGTCATCTTTCTTACTATAAGAAAGAGAAGGAATGATAGCAGAAGATTGGAGTCAGTGTGTATTGAAAAGTAGGTTTCTGTCAACTAACAAAATAATTAGATAGAAGAAATTATTTAAAGGTCTTGAAAAAGGTTTTTTTATAGAGACAGTGTCTAAACTACAACACAAAATGATTTTGATGTAAAATAGAGGTATGAAGTGTAATAAGGAAAAATGTGATTTTTGTCAGAGATTCCTAAAATCAGAAAAGAGCTGTATTGTAAGTAGTAATTGCACTTTCTTGGCAATGGCATGTATAAAAGGGTGACACAAAATTAAAAAGATCAATTAAGGTCCAGTGGAAAAAAAAGCATTAAAAGGCCATAAAAATATCCTGTTCATCGTATTAGGTGTGAAAAAAAACCTGAAGAAAAATCATAAATCTGTTTATTGAGGAAGAGAAAATAATTAATTGTTCATATTAAGTTTAAGTGGTCTGTTTTCTTCTGTGCTTCAGAACTTTAAAAAAAAAAGATAATTATAAAAATGTAACATAATAAAGTCCAGAGCAGAATAAGTACATAGACCCAGAGCGGGAAAAGCATGAATCAGAGAATATTTACCCCATCTTGGTGTATTTAAGTCATTCATGTCTGATATGGTTTACCTACAATCCCTCAGGAACTAACTGGATCAATGGCTCAGAAACTGGCAGTGTTTATCTTTGAGAGCTCATAGAGAATGGGTTGGCCCCAGAGGGCTGAAGAAGGGCAAACACAGTAATTAATCTTTCAAAAGAGGAAAAGCAAGCATGACTGATAGTACAGTCTCTTTCCTTACTCCAGGAGTTGAAGAGAGGGTAGAGAAAAGTTGCAAACAACCAGTTCTTAAGAACCTAAAGACCAAGAAGAAGCTGATGTGAGTTTCCAGAGAAAAAAATAATGTCAAACCAATGTGACTTCCTTGCATGTAGGGCCATCTTTCTAGCACATGTGGTATGGTGAGTTCTTTGGTAGCCTTGCAAATAACTTTGAAAAAAGGGAATTGTAAATAATGCAAATACAAAATCATTATATGATACTTCTACATCATTGGTAACTGTGTTTAGAGTATTTATCAATAGTTCTCTGTGATTAGAGTAAGAAACAGGAATCACAGTCCCAAAGGATGTAAAATTATATTTTGAAAAATTTTCTGAGAATATCCAAGATTAACTCTTTATAGATCTTTAAAAAAATGTCAGTTTTGTGGTTTGTAAGGATGTGACTCTAAATTGAGACAAGCTATTAGGGAGGCTTTTTGGAAAAGTTATGAAGAACAAGGAGGTTATGTTGCTTTTGGTAGCATTTAAGTATGATCACATTTCCACTACAGATATAACATATCCTTTGGTAAATTAATTTTAGTTTGGCACCTGTCCCAGTAGTCAGTTTATTGTGAAACACGTTCAGCTTTGTTTTACAATAACCTCCATTCATGTGGTCATTCAATCAGGGCTTTTCTCCTGTTCACTCTCAAGGTCTTATGTTCTGTCCTAAAGTTAAATACTTCAGGTTCTGGATACTTCAAATCTTGTTATGAGTTCTGGCTGTGCCTAGGGCTGTGGTAACCTTTTTCAGTAGTTAGCCATAGACAAGTGCTGGCTATCATTCCTACTGTGAATGTCTCTTTCTTTGTTAAGTTATTTATATTCAGATTGTTGCTGTAAAGATAACTGATTTTTATTTTTTTTTGCTAATGTTTATAAGTCTTGCAAGAGAAATATTTTCTACCTGGCAGAATATTTCTCAAGCAGTCCTATAGGTTTGACAGTTCCAAAGAAGATTGGGACTGAGATTGGCAGTCACTGTGCAAGGAAGACGGACCTCAGGAGGCTACAAACCCTATGACTATTTTTAAAATTTTCAGAAGCTTCTTTTGCACTAAGGAAAGTCTGCCTGGATGTTTGTTTAAATAGATTTTCCAGTAGGAATAAACCTCTAAAACTTTCAAATGACAGTAGGGGCTTTCTACCTTGGAAGGCAGAATTCAAGATAATTTTTGTTGGAAAGTCCATTTTGAAGATTAGGAGCATTCATTTTGTAAGTCAAAATAAAGCTCTTGCAATTTAAGTGACCATAGGGAATTTCTTTTTCCTGTGCTTTTACTCTCAGCCAGGAGAGTACCCAGAACACTGCTGTGTAAATGGGTAGGGAATCTGTATTACTAGTCAGCATTTCATATATGTGACTAGTTGGGTTTTGAAATTTTATTTTCATTTTTACTTTAACACCTATTGCTAGTAATTCAACCAATATGATTTAAAAAAAATAAAAATCAGCTGTTTTTTGTCTTATGATGTCTCCTCTCCCATAGCTGGTAACTGCAGCACCAATAACTCAGTCAGTGGAAGATGAACAGCAAAGGTGTGATTTCAGATCCTGATTCCATTGACATTATTGGGAGTCCTGCCATGGATGATTTGTGAAGAGAGGAAAAAAACCATTGTTTGCCCTCAGAAAATAGTAATGCTGGTCTTCTGAAAACATGAACAATAATTTTGTGAAAGCTAGATCAGGGAGAATGAAAAACAGAGTAGAATCTTCTCTGGGCTCTGAATGACTCTTAAATGTTGGAAGTGTTTGAATTTTTTTTTTTTATGATCAGGTTATGGATAGTTTCTCTTGGTTCTATATTTACATATAAAAGTCTCTCCCTTTTGCTCAGGGAAAATTGTGACCATAATTGTTGCATGGGGTCTGCATCTATTCCAGCAGTCATCTGAGTCTTTATTTGCTTCCATATGCAACTTGCATGTACTCTTTGTATATTTACCACTTTAAGAAGCTTCACAGAATTCAGAATGGCTGAATTGTCACAGTTCTGGGTAACCCTGTTTTGTATTACCAACGTGTAACTGGCAAGAATGCTTTGTTTGCCCTCTGGTTTCTTTCCTGCTCATCTTATAACCCTAAAAATTGCATGATTGCACCACTGAAGAATCCTTATTGCTACCTCACGAACTACATTTCAGTTTTTAGTGCCACAGTTACAACTTTTGCTTTTTTCACTGTATTTCTGTTTTATATGCTCAGCCTTAAAAACCCCACAATTAATGACTCTTTATTCATCTTTAATTTCAAAATGAGGACATAATTATATAGACAGGTAACTTTTGCTTCATTTTTGAGAGGTTGGGACAGTCACTAAATAACATCTGGGACTGACACTTTTACATGGTTTTATATTTTTAATTGTAGATGATGTTCTGGGGTAGCCTCTGATACTATCCAGTCAATCAGTTTGAAGGGAATTAAATCTGTTTGTCATTATCCCACTTTTCTTGCAGAAAGTACCACAACAGACTGCATTTTTCAGGGCTTAGGGTGAATTTTTCCACCTCTACTTTGAGAACTATGATTCTCTCTTCCAAGAAATTAATTCCAGTATGTTTTTATCACCACAACATTTTAAAACAAAAGGAACCGTCAGAAAGTAGAGAACTAAAAAAAGGGGTGCATAATTTATTTACCAAGTCTGAGACTCTTGCTGAGTTACTTGAAAGGATTTAAAGGTGGACACTGATAACAGACCAAGAAGGTATTGAAAGCAATAAAATATTTGAAGAATTAACACAAGGTAAAGTAACTGGCAGCCTGAATTAAAACTATTACTTCCTTCTTTATAGCCTTTGGTTAGCCTGGCCCTTGAATTTGAAGTGACACGGATGATGGCTGCTTGGTGCTGCTTGAGTTCTGCCTTGGTCTGTGGAAGAGGTGTCTCCTCCTACTGTATTAATTTATTATGCTTCACTAAGAGACAAGCTGCCAGGCTTTACTTAATTTACTTTGGTTCTCCTTCAGAGAGTTCGTATTCTTTGCATTTTAAGTTCCCTTGGTAATTGGATGTTTCCGGCTTAAAGCTGCATGGCACCTTTCCATGCCGTTTTGTGCCAGCACAATTCTGTATTCCGAGTTGCTCAGTCAAGGTTGCAACATCCTGATCTTATTGTCACCAAAAAAAATAGAACTAGAGAATTTGGTTCTTAGGTGCTTTAAGGAATTGACCTTACCAGCAGTTATTGATCATAGAGGGTGGTTGGAACTAGATCATCTTTAAGCTTCCTTCCAACCTAAGCCATTCCATGATTCTGTGATCATCTCTTTTTGGAGATCGTAGTATTGGACACTACAATATAACAAAGACATGAAGCTATTAGAAGGTGTCCAAAGGAAGACCATGAGGATTGTGAAGGGACGTCCAGGCAAGTATAACGTATTTCAACCTCAGGATAGGGTCATCTGATTTTTTTTCTCCACTCAATACTGCGGCTAATCTGTTTCTTTTTGCTTTCTGGTGATTCTTTAAGTCACAACTGCATAGCATGCACATAAAATGAACTGATTTGTAATTCTAATGTGTCATGTACAGTGTGCCCAACTCTATGCTGTTATGCTTAGGGCTAAGTGCATTTTCAAGATACAAAACTAAAATATCTGAGATAACGCCAATATAAAGAAGGGCAAAAAATTCAAATAATGACTGCTGATCCATAGTCTGTCATCCAAACATAATAGATATTTTCAGTCTCATGAATATATTCTTTGTAACTCTTAAATAGTACTAAATCAGTCATGAAGATTATAAATTGAGAAAGTGAAATGCACTAATGCAGTGTTTTAAATTCTCATACCCTTTTGAGTACTTGTGTGACCTTTACAAGATAAAATAAGCTTATTAGGTTTATTATGCACAATTCAACACTCAGGTCAACTTCCAGGACTAATGAGAGAAGAAGAAAGTGAAATTTATCGATCTGTTGGATGCAGTTAACTGGTAACTTGGCGTTTGTGTGCTCCCTTATGCATTCAGATATTGCTAGTTGACTTCTGTAAAAGCACAGTCATGTCTACTGAGTTGCTAGTTGAGCACCTTGTGGCTTTTTTCTGCAGGTAAAATGGTTAGGGATTATAGTTAGACACTAACCTGAGATTGCCCTGAACTTTCCTGTTCTCATTTAGTACAAAGGAGAAAATAAGACCCCTGTGTTTTTAAATCAAGGGAACTGACCTATGGTTCACTTGTGAAGCTCTACTCATGGAAAAGAGGTTTCGATTTTAATGTGAATAAGTGTCTAGGTAATGAACGAATATCTGCCAATCATGCAAGTACTCACTGTCTATGGTTAAATTTATGGTATTGCTGGGATTGTGGAAGCTTCTAGAAACAGCACAGTGACAGGTTAACAATCACTGTAACTTCCTCGAGAACAGCTGATCAATCTAATAGCACAGTGTCTGCAAAATCAACCATACTACTTAGCCTTACACGTTGTGAGATGTTATTGGTTATCATTAGGTCTTTACTGTTTACATACTCTCAATTTTCCTTGTTTCTATGATATTCACTGTCTGATAATTCAAATTCTGTCAAGTCTTTGTGATGGATTTGCTGGTGGTGTGTCATACATGAGGTTCATTAATTGTTTCTGTTTCTCTTCTTAGACAAGATCATAACTAAAATATATACATAGAGTCAGTGTGCCCAGGTTTTTAGCTGTGTACAGAGGCAGCAGCTGTGAGCATCTCAGCTCGTCTGGCATGGGTGCCTTTAATACAACTATGTTAGTTTGTATTCTCTTCACACGTTATGTCCATTTAAATATTAGAGCTTGTATGCACTTAAAAATCTAAATGGTGGGCCTTCTTAGTATTGTGATGAAACAAGTGTGGAGTGTCTGCATTTTGTATCATTCAAAGTTACAAATGTAAGTGTGGACCAGCACAAATAGCAGTGTATTGCAGGAAGCTAAAAAGCTGGTGATAATGTGACCTGCAGTGCAGTGTTACTGAGTTCTTGAGAGACTAAAATGCTGCTTAAGTATCTCTTAATTGCCAAGGCTTCTGTTTTGCTGAGAACTGCAGTGTGCTTTGAGGAAAGGATAGCCTAATATTTGCCATCCTGGAGGATGTTTAGTGGAGAGGGCCCTAGTAACGCTGAATAGGAATATCTGTCTCACTGTTAGACAACATACACTCAGCTGTGTGTTTATCTTCTGATTTTTCAGCTTCAAGTTTTCAGCACTAGAAGAATTGAGGATTTTAAAACTTCATTTTATTAGAATTATAATCAAATGTAAATATCTTTATTACTTTTCACAGAGAATAATACTCCTTTTGCAGTGCAGACCATTCTAGAAAGAGGAAGCAAGTCAAAATTTTGGCCAAAAATGTGGCTTAACTGAGCCATGCAGGGTGTTGTGAACAAATTGAGGCTTTAAATTTACTTACAAGTTCAGGGCAGCACAAGAAATATATCTAGAGACTATAAATAAACTGCAAGTAATTCACAGTTCACCATTGTGTTTTCTCCATTTTTCTACATATTACAATCCTTTCAGAGCAGAGATACAATCCTTTCAGAGCATGTGGGTGATTTCAGTTATTGCTCAGAAGGTGGTTGACTTGCTGATACTGTGCATTTTTCTTCACTAACAATAATGAAAAGCTTCTGGTTGCTAGATACTTGCCAGATAAACCTACACGTTTAATAATGCTGGCGTTTTCTGATTTTGTTGGTGGGTTTGGGGTAGGTTTTTTTGGGTGATGGGTTTTAGTAGCGAGTGTCATAGCTGACCTACAGAGCTCATAGATTTCAAGTGAGACTTACAGGTTGCAGTTAGTTGTTTCTGGTATGTTATATTCTGGCCCTGGAGTTGGAGAGTTACAAAGGGAAGGGAGCCTTGTGTAGAGAAAGGAGACAAAGACTTTTTCAGACTCCTTCTTTGAACATCATAAAATTTTTAGAACCATTGAATAGAGAAATCTGTCAGAATTAAGATACAGCTTTATAGGAGAAGAATCTTGGCTTAAACTTGAGAGCTATTTTCAATCCCCAGGGAAATCACTTTATTTTATTTTATATTTTAAAGATACCCTTTGGGTTGCATTTCTTATTGGCACATTCTCTGAAGAAGTTGTTTCTTAATGCAAATGCAGTGATGATAAAATAGGATGAGGGTCTTTAAAGGAATAATAATATATAAGATATACTAGGCATTCTGATTTTTTTTTTTTCGCATTGTCTATGTAAGCTTTCCTTAGATATTGTTTCTGGTTGCTTTCCAGATGTTCTGAAATGCCCAGAGGCCTGAAAAATACTGTTTTGTTCTAAGGTTGAAATACAGTCCTAGATATTTCCAAGTTATCTGCTCAATTCCTAATGCTGCCAGAAACTGCAATTAAAAGTATAAAGTGAAATAAATTAGTAAATATGGGTTTTTATAAGAGCATGTTGAAAGAGAAACCAGAAATTAAAAAAGACCCTTTCATACAGTCGTACACTAAATCTGAGGAGCTAACTCTGTTTGAGCAAACCACGCTGAAGCAAACACTCAGTATTTGTGCAATTTGTATTTAGTACAGCTCACAGTAAATATTTTAGGATGCTTTTGAAATATGGAATAAAATGAATCTATTTGAAATCTACAGAGGAAATCATTATAGCTAAGCTAATGGTCAATGTTTATTGCTATACTGTTTATTAATTTGGATTTATTCAAATTAAGTTTGGTTGATGGTCTTCTCAGATAATTTAAATAAAGTTTCATATGAAAGTGTTTATAAAATTTTAATCCCCATTTAATGAAATAAGTGCATCTAAATGTTAGTGTAAGTTTGCAGAACTGTTCAGAAACTTGTCTAAAGGAGAGAGATGTTGAGCCACAGATATTTCTCATTTTTCAGACGTGGTTACATCCATTTCTTCCCTTAAAATTTTTTTTTTCTCTTCTGCCTATCAAAATCTCATGTCCTCTCCTTTTGCTCCTTGTTGACCAAGTGTTAGGAAGTGCTGGGTTCTCATTTTTAGCATGGAAGATTTGTTAGTGATTGAAAAATTTGTGTTGTCCGTTTGGCCTTCAGCCTCGTTCTCTGGAGTTGCTTCAGTCCCTTCAGTTGTGTATCAGTTTTTCATAGGGTGGCCACCAAGACACTCCAGCATCTCAGATTATGTGCCATTACATAATTTGCTGCAAATTAGCTGACAACTTCTTGCTTTAATGTAGTTTTCATTCAGAGCTGCTTTGGGCTGAGTGTTGAAACAACAGAGATGTCTGAGCTAATTTAAGTGTCGGGGAAAATCTTTTTTATGCTTCAGGGCCTTCAAGCATATCCAGGCCTCAAAACTCAAAGCAAGTGCTGTGTCTTTTTGATTCTGTGATTGTCTAGTGCATTGTGGGCAAAACCTCTCAGTCAAGCCTGCTCCATGGGTTAAAGTCTGATGGAATTGTTGACTCATATGTAGCTTGGTTCTTTATTTTCCTTCTTGCATATCCAGCCTATGTCTCTGCACTCAGATAAAGATTTTGGTTATCATATATGTGTATGTATATATATTTATTTTTTTATATATTGTGTTAATTGCTGTTTACAGGAAGAAGGCCTGTAAATTTCAAAAATGAAAAAGAGAGCTTCTCTAAAACATAAAATGTTAGTAATTCAAATAAAACAAACCAGACAAATTATTAATATGGTTCGTTTCTACCTCTACCCTGTGCCATTATACCTTCAGACGAGAAAAACAGACCAAGTTAAATATGAGCTTTTCAACATGGTTAATATATAGGCAACATGACATCTGAGAGAGATTTCCAAATCTCCCTTATGAATGATGGACTGAGCAGTTTTTGCTAGCTGCAACGAGTTACTGCTCTGAGACCTTTCCCTCTAATTCAAATAGAAGAAAGAAGGAAATATGGAAAGCAAATACAGTGAGAAGCATGGGAAGGGGGAAGAAAAACTTGAGAAAGTCCTTCCTGAAGATAACTTGTTCTCTTTTCTTTCTCAAGTCTGAGGGGATTTGAGTTTCTCAGTTATCTTTGTTTCCCTCAAGCAACCAGATTGTAGCGCATTCTTTTAGTGTCATTGTTGCCTATAGCCATCTTGTTTTAATGAGTAGTTTGAAATCTTTGGGATGGAGTTGAACTGTTAGCTTGTAGAAGCTTATCAAGTCTAGAACTGAACTGTCAAAGTGTTTTAAAGACAGCTCTGGAAGATGAAATACAACTGTGGGAGTGAGCAGTTAAAAGCAGTTCCCTGCTGCTTTCTTACAGCTATTTGGTTTTTCTTTTCATTATTTTTTTGTATTATTAATAGAAGTAACTAAGACTTAAATGGAACAAGAGATAATCATGAGGTTTTGCTAAGTGGAATTCAACTAAGTTGCTGCAGTATCTTTTTCGTGGTCTGAAATACAGACGGGTTGAAGAGTTCAGGTTCACATTTACATACAGTGTGTTTGACTGTTGACTCTGAATTTAATTTCTGACAACACTAAATGCCTTAATGGAATACAGACGTCAGAGCAGAGACTACTTGCTTTTAACAGCTCATCCTAGGAGGCACACAACCCCAGAGTGGTGCGTGTAGTAAAACACTTAAAGGCTGATCCAGTTTTGTTTCCTGCCATTCTTTCAAAGGGAAGGGAAAAGTGTGTTACCATGTACTACTGTGTCCTTAGGGCTGCACCGTCCTGTGATGGCATTAAGCCTGATCTGAATCCAGAGACCAGTGATAAAAATGGTTTCGGGAAAAAAAAAAATCAGAGGGCAAGACTGGAAGATCTAAAAAAAAGGTGAAACAAAAGGAAGGGAATGCAGAATTTCTATGCCATATTCCTATTTTGGTTTTGATTCTTCTTCTTTACGTTGTGAGCCTAGATATTGTGTAGATTTTTTTTTTTTCTTACCATTTATCTCAGTTCTTTTGCTGGAGATCTTCCCAGTGCTCATATCTCCTTTGGCCCTTATTCACAAGGATTTCCTTCCAACTGCTCTGCCAGATGTCTGAGTTAAATGTGTTCCCCAAAACAGAATATTAAAAAAAAAAAAAAGCTGAGCAAAAGTAACTTTCTTGCCTATTAAATCGTATATTACTACTTCATAGCTCTGAAGACATAATTCTTACAAGATTGTCAATGCTTATTTGGCTGAGGGGAAAAAAAGTACTACAGAATTTTTGGGAGGCCTGTGTCTTTCCAGAGACACTAATTAATGACTTGCTTTAAAATATAGAAATATATAAATCATTTACTACTTCCTACTTCACTCAGACATCCATGTAAAAAAAAGTGGGCAGATCTTTTTCAAGGAATTTTTTCAGCTTTCAAGTAACATCAAGGTTAGACGTGCACTAAGCAGACTTTGCCCTCGGAGTTGTTAAAGATAGGGTAGACAAGAATCAATTTATTATTATTTTTATTCATTGAAAAGTTTCTTATTTTAGTATTTCTTGTCATTCCAAATTGGAAGAAAATAGTAAATGACAGGGAAAAGCATTTTGAGGTAACCAGTAGAGAATATTGTGTTCTCTTGAGATGTGAAGAATCCAGCTCCATAATCAGGTCTTTAGCTCTGTCTTTACCAGAATTTTCATCCTGGGCTTCAGAAGTTTTATCAACTGATTGTTGTCCAAACATAGGCTTTAAATCTGGAGAACTGGCACTGTTTGGGAAAAACATCTTCTTTGAAATACTTTAAGACACAGCAGGAGAGTACTATTGATACAAGTAAACTAATCAGAGCAGATGATAATATTTATGTGTCACTGCTTCTCATGTCAAGACTTAAATCCAGGGTACTGTTGCTATCAAGCGCTCTTAACAGATTAAATCTGGTTGAAATTTCAAAACATTTGTTGGATTTCCAGGTTAAAGTGCAGCAAGTGTCATTAAAAATCATTGAGCACTTGTATTTTGGCTTGCAGGGAGGCAGAGTGCTTCACTGTCAGGCTCTGGATGTTATGTCAGCTCCGTGCTGGCCTCTTGTCATGAAAAAGAGCACCTGAGGAATTGAGATGGGCGCATGGCCACTGTAAAACCTTTTGTCAGAAGCCAGGCTCCCCTCAGTACTGTCTGTGGGACTGCTAGAGGAGGTATTAGTGCTGTTCAGATTTGGATCCAGACAAACTGAAGCTAGTGTCCCAGGTTTGGAAGCTGCAGATGCTGGTGTCCTTGTCCACCCCTCTTCTGTGGTGCTTTGCACGTTGAGGAGTCCATTCAGTGCAGGTAGCTCGGGGTGCAGCTGCAGGTTCAGCTCGGGGGGACAGGAGGCTGAGCCCCAGGCAGGAGGCCATGAAGTGCTGACCCTTCGCAGAACAAAGGGCACAGGGACCTGTGGCCCAGCCAGGGGACCGGACACTCAGGGACACAGCAGGAGCTGATGATTCCAGACTTTCCCACCCTTGGACTGTGAGGATATAAGGGTCCCTCCTAGAGAAACCAGCTTGGGCTCTTATTTTATTATTTACTCATGGTGCAGTAACTAAGTTATTTTAAGGATCTGGATGTCTGAGACTGTGCTCCGGGATCAAGTCAGTAAGGAAACCTGGTGTGAGTGTGGGGTGTGTAGTTGCAAAGGGGCCTTGGTCCCATCTCAGGTGGTCCGAGAGTGGCTGCCAGAGGGGCTTCAGGATGGTCAGGCAGGGAAGCTTCCTTAACGCTGCCAGCTGCGGGAGCGTCACATCAGCCCTGGAATGGTTACAGGCTTTCTAGCTTTTTCAAATGTTTGTCGTGCCCTTCCAGAAAATTTTGTTTCCCTGTCCATTTTTACAAGAGAATACCAGATCATCTACCAACTGTGCTGGTATCAGGAAGAAATGAGCTTCAAGACACAGCTCTATGAAGATGTTATTTTCTCTCTTCTATTAGTATTTTTTGAATGCTATCAGAAACATTCTCACAGTTTTTCTCAACCTAAAATTTAGCATGTCAGTGTGGCCATACTGAAAATGAATAGGAAAGAAAAAAATACCCACAGCACGAAACCACTCAAGTCAATATATAAGAGAAAAAATACAAACCCTGTGGAATAGAAAAGCAAGGTGTATAAGAATAGAGAACACAAGAGTCTTGTTTGTTTCCCACCGACTCTTTGAACTCCTTGAAGAAAGGTTTAACAACTGTCACTGTCATTTGAGTCAGTTTGCTGACATTTTGCTGAAGGAGCCAAGAAAACAGATCTCAGCAATAGGTCTGACTTATTTCCCTCTGTGGTAGTACAAGGGGTATCATCATCTAGTGTTTAAGGTTTTTGGCCCTCACCAACAGCACCTTTTTTCCTGCTTGAAAAGAATGTGAATTTTTTTATTTGTTGTTGTTATTATAATATACTGGTGCCCAACTATGATAATGATTGTTCAGAAATGAGCAAGTTGCCTCACCTGCAAAGTTTAGTACACTATATAACAGGATTTTTATTTTTTCCCCCCCCAGTAGTCTTCCTTATATCCATGAAAACTGTAGAATGTCAGGAAGCCAGCTAACTTAGGAAATGTACTTTGGGCTTTACAGTTCTAATTATGATGGGGTAAGCATCTTCATTTGGATTGGGAAACAAGTACAGGGTCCATGGCTTATCTCTGGACAGTAGAAAAAAGCATTTTTCTATTCCTAGTCCCCGTGGACAGCTCTGGTCTTTTAGCACTCCAATGCTACAAGGAGTTCCAGCAATCCTTTTATTACCCTGTTGGTTTTTTGCACAATCTCACAGAAAACAGCCCCAGGGTGACGTTTTTATCATATTCAAGCAGAATTAATGCAGATCTATAGGAGATTTTTTTATGCAAAGAAGAGTTACATTCTAAATTTTTATTTTTCATCTTGGATCATTTCTTTCTGGTTAGGAGATACTGTTCAAGTACCATCAAGACCAAATTTGCTTACTGTTCAGGGAACAGATGTTTGTCTTGCTGCATAATTTTGAGTTTTGCAGGTGAGGGTTCATTGTAGTAATATTAACTGCCACTTAGACATGCTAATTACAAACTCACGTAAGTTTAGATAGGATACAGGCCTCTTTACTTTGTGATGCATAGCCTCACAACTGAGGTTCTTTGGTTTATGTTAATACAGTTAATAGGCCTTAAATACATGCAGATTATTTGTTATGACCCAACTTATGACAACAAATAATGTTAGGGTCTGATTATTAGAAGGTGCCTCTGCCCCAGTTAAGGTGCGAATGAGACCACGTGCTAAAGTCAATAGTATGGATTTTATTGAACAGTAAATGTAAAGGTTGGGGAGGAGGAGGGTGAGGGAGAAGAGAGAGAGAGCCAAGTTAAGTAGAAAGATGGTCACCACCACATGGGTGCTGCAGTGCCCTGATGGCCCTTCTTCTGGTCTCAGTGGTGGGGGTCCCCAGTGTGTTCCTTTGGAGGTACCACGTTGATACAATCCAAGTCCCAGGTGTCCACGAGGTGTATGTGCCCTTCCCATAACTTGGGATTGCATGTGTGTAAGGACTTGCTTCCTTTCCCACAGTTTGCTGTGGGGAGAATTCTTGTGCAGAGAGGTTACCCAAATCTGCCTCATCAGGCCTGGCACCTTCCTGTTGTTGCTGTCTGCATTTTCCTCACGGTGGAATTTATCTGGTGTGCTAATTCCAAACCTTTTACCTCGGTGTAGGCCTGTTTGTTTGTTTTTCTTTTTTAATGTGATAAGATACCAACATTCTGGCTTTGGCTTTCCAGAGAAGCATATGTAGGAGTATTTCTAGGGAGACCACCATGATCTGGATAACCCAGCCATAGCCATTCTTAAATTGTTTTTATATGTTATGATGAGGATTTATACTCATCTGGGCTGTAGGGTGAACGAAACCACATCCTCATTACATTTGGAACTGAATTCTCTAAACCCTTTACTATGAGGTTTCTCTATAAACTTCCTTTTTGTTGATACAGAGACCCTTTTGAAGTGCTAATTATATTTGAGTGAATCCTGCAGGTTTCCCCTCCTAGAGTTTGCATGCATTCTGGAATGAAGAAAGGGACAGTAGCTGAGTTTTGGGCTGGTATTTTGTTTGACAGGTACCAGGTGTTTGCTTTACTCTTGTCTGAATTATATTTTAATGGGAAAGACCCATGATGCAACAGCACAGTTAACATGAAAATTAAGGCCTTTTTACTTTTGTAATAAAGCCTATGAGAGAAAATGGAAATGCTGTGGTTTTTTCTATGCTCTAATCTGTAGGAAAACCTCTTAATCAGTGGGTGAGCTTCCCTGAAATATGGGATATGTCTGGATATGAAATTCAGGTCTTCTGGCTGCACTTGTTTTTTGGTTTTTATGTTTCTTTTATTCTTTGAAATGGAAGCTGAAATACTGTATAGGTAGAGATCATAAATGAGGTACTCAGTTTATTGTAAGTGGATGACAGTAATGTGATATTTTAGAATTATTCTGTAGGAAAAGATAACTGTAAGAAGTTTTATGTGGTTGAAGAATCTGATTGTGTAATGTTTTCAGTTTATTATACAGAACCAGTATAAGCAACTGAAATCAAAGGACAAATCTTTCGCACCTTTCGCATTGATTTTGACATCAATTTGTGGTTTTCATTTTTATTTGAATTAAAGTAAACAATATACTGTAGCTGATTACACAAGTTACAGTGGAAGATCCTTGAGTACTTAGCATAATAGACGAATTATGACTGTATTTTAATTTTTTTGCCCTGCTAAACCAGGAATGGAGGATTATGTAGTCTGAGAAAATTACTTTCTCTGAAGCTTGTGAAAAAAAATACATTCTTCAGTGTGGGAAAGCTTGTCTTGTCTTGGATATAAATTATGCAGTCTGGTGGACTGATGAAAGTAGCAATATGTAAGCATTCACCATTTTTCATTATTGGGGTTGAATGACTGATTACTTGTGCTCAGTTGCTTTTTTGTTTTTCGTTTGCTTTTAAATCTGACTTTCATTTTAAGATTACTACGGCATTAATTTATTATATATAATTCTCTCTTTGTGCCTTTAAAAAAGGTGTTTATAAGCACTAGTGGCAAGTAGTACTTCAAAGGGATGTTGGCAAAATCTTGTCATTTTCAAAAAGATCAATTTTACAGTGGTTTCAGAGACTGCATTTGATTATGGGTCACCATGCCAATTTTGTTGTGTTCTTACAAATGCAATTTAATGTTTTTTATCTCTTGCTGTGTTGTTTAAAATAGTAATATACCAAAGAAAATGAAAGCAGGTTTCCTAGCTCAAAAGAGAGGTGTAGCAATTTCTGCATAAGGATGTATATGTGAGAATCAGAAGGTTAATGGAAGTTATAAAAGCATAACTGTATCTAAAAATAATGACAGAGAAAAAAATGAGGTGATGTCTTATGTTGAACATCATCCTATTTTAACTGAAGAAAATCTATTCAATACTGTGTGTTTGTAAGTTAGTGACTGTGACTAACTTCTAATACATCTTCGAACTGTAAAAATGTTCCTTGAACTGGACATCAGAAAAGTGAGAATTGTTGTCCCCTTAGTCTGGAAGCATGAACGTTTATTTCTTGAGCTAGAAGGCAAGCCCAGTAATTTAGACTCTACAGTCTAAGTCCCAAAACTTCTTTAGGATTTACTGAATAGACAGTGGTGTGCTGTGTCAGTTGAAGTTGTACTTGCGCGCCTTAGTGCACCTTGCAAGTCTCAGTCTCATTCTTTTCCATACAAAGGGAAAATAATTTTACAGCAAGAACACCAACATATTTTTAACCCAGAGCAATTCACCTTCTGAATCATTTGAGGCTTGGTAAACTACAGTCAGCATCAGGTTGGATTTCATTTAAAGAAAAAACCCCTATAATATCAGAGTTCATGTTTTCTACAGAATCCAGCCAACTACAAGATGTTTCAGTTTTGGTAAGAAACTGATGGTAGTGAAAACCACATAGAAGCCAAGAAGGGTTCCGACTGAAACCTTCCCCCATTGGAGAGGAGGTACCAGCAGAAACTTGCCAGTTTCTTGCTAATACTTCTTCTGTATGCTTGACAACTGGTTTGAATGGTTGCAGAGCGTATTCTCCGTAAACATCCAAATCGTCTATTGGCCAATTTCCTTCAACTGTGTGTTCCTCTAATCTGTGAGCCCTTTTCTGGAACTGGTGGGCATCTGCATCTGTAGCCTTGACCTCTCATTCTTCTGAGTGGAGAAACCTTGCTCTCAGTTCCTTGAATTCATTCTATGACCTACGGATGCAGAGAACATAATGTGCAATCTTGAGACACTGTGTTTCTCAGGCAAGAAAAAAGTTCCTCAAAGATGCCAGGGTGCTCTACTCTTAATGTTCAGTAACATTTTTAATCCAGGGTCTTCCTCTCTGAAGAGCTATTCATTTCAGATCTTCCATGTTTGGTCTATATGACAAATGAAGTTTTTAGTAAGAGATGCATGAGGTGGTTATATTGCCACACCTACTCTGGACAATGATGCAAAATGGATTAAAAAAAAAAGCCTAAAAGAGTCCAACACTGTGGAGGTATTCCCCAGAATCTGTCTTGGAAGACCTGACTTAGGGAAATCAAAGCAGCAGTGAGCTTGCACTGCTGTAGAGCAGAAATACATCTCTTGTGCCTACTCAGTCTTGTCTGGAAACAGAGATAAGGTAAATCAAAGCAAGAGGAGAGTGAAAAATGGGCCTAAATCAAATGAAAGAGATTAAATTTTGTAATTTAGTCCTTACTGGAAGATAGCTGTGTAGAAAAACAAAGTAGACTCTGCAAGAAATCTTTCACTCTAGAATTACTTACCTTGATCTCAACTGTCTTGAATGTGCCAGCTCAGAGGAGCCTTTGACGGAGAAAGTGTTTAGCATGCAGTATTGATCTGATGGTTAGAGGTGCTGAGTACCCAGGATCTCACACAGGAAAGGTGAATGGAGCACATCTCAAATGGCTCCATTCTAAAAATTGAATAATGGCTTCTAAAAACTGCTAGGGTACAAGTGTATGCCTCACTTGAGAAATCAGAGCAATACTGATTTTACTAAGGCTATATACATGTTATCCTTTCCTATTAGGAAATAAAAATCTTTTCACATCTGTCACACATGGGGCAGAGCAAGGGAAGAGTTTCAGGTTCCAAGTATGAGGGATTTTGGAAAACAACAGTAAACATATTTACAGATGAAGGTGTTTTGTAAGGAAAAATGCAAGAAGTTTCTAGATGTTATGATGCAATACTTAAGAGGTTATTTGGTATCAAATGAGAATTTGAATGCTCCAAGCCTTGTGCCTGATTTTGTTTGGGTTAATCTGTCTTGGAAGATGTACATTCTGACTTGGTACCCTGTACTAAGGCTATAGGCTGACTGACCTGCTATTAATTCACACCTGTGTTAGTACACTGTCATAAAACCATGAGATTTTAGGTTCTTGATTACAAAAGTTAATATTGCTTGGCTTTCGATTAGTAGCTGCTGAGTTAGAGAGGAATCTAAAAGCTTGTCTTCAAAAGCAAGTTGACTTTTCTAAGTTTAGTGATACATCTAGGGTTTTTCAACATAACAATTTGTTCACAAATTAGTGAAGGTGGAATTTACACAACCCGGGTTGTCCAAGCTGATGACATAAATTCTATTAGAGCAGCATGCCCCCAGGAGGATAGAAAGATGTCAATTTTTAATTTCTTCTGTATGCTGGAGGAGTAAGGACATGGTAAAAATCTATCTTGTTGTGACTTTGACTCAGTAGGAAGCAGAGAATGAATCTTCATAAACTTGGGCTGAAACATTCCCACTTGGAACCAGTGTTTGTAAAGCAGTGCCGGAATGCTGCCTCTTGGTAAACAGAAATAACTGCAAGTACTAACTTTTAATGGATTGAGGAAAGTCAATGGGTATGTTTCTCATGACAGCAACAGATTGTTGTCCGGAGTCTGAAAGCCTTTGAGAAGGTTTTGAAATGGTACCTGATGGGCAGGCTTCAGTGGTAGGTGAGTGCTTTGGGCAATTTTGTCATCATTTGTTTGCTGTGTGCTGCTCTTTGCCATGTTAACTTAATTAATGTCTGACACGTTGAGGGGAATTACATTGACTGATCTGCAGTAACAGCCTGAGTCAAAGCCCAGGGAGGCTAATGGGGGTCTTTACATAGGCATAAGTTGATTTTTAGTTTCCAGATGCTCTTCACTGCTTATTGTAATTGCATATTGTATTGTTCTCAGAGAAATGACATCTCTGACATAAATGGCATATCTGTGAAATAATAGAAATTTTTGCTGTTGCACTTGGGACTGTTTGATATCAGTCTTACTGCAGTACTTCTGTTTAAATTAAAGTAGACTGAGTTTAATGATGCAAAATGCCACATTTAAATCCTTCTAGAATAAGTAAAAACTTCTACTGCACTTCACTAAGTCTTTATATAAAAAACTTTACAACTAATTTAATTATTAATGCCTAATACTGAAATAATTGAACTAACTTGTAACATCAGATTAGCAGTGCTGCTGGATGTCATAACAGTAATTATTGCAGGTAAAAATCTTCTGATAAAACAGCAAGTTTGCAATCACTAGAGGTTCATACATAAGGCAAGTCTAGCCTAGTGCATTTCTAAAGAAGAAAACTGGTAACTATGCTGTTAAAGCTTTTCTGATTTTAGGTATTGAATGATAAGTAAGCAAATGTGCCAGAAATGAATCCAAGGTGAGGTTTCCTGACTTTCTGAATTCTCACTTTGATAGATTCATTTACATTCCCTTGGAATACAGACCTTTACACATTTACTGATTTTCTTTGAGTCACTAGACAAATCAGAGGTCAAAGCAAATTCTACCGCAGTGCTCCAGTGATGATGAATAGATGATACTTAGCCCATGCTGCTGTGGTATCAAAAGATTGCACAGTTCTTCATGTACCTATCTTCATACAATTTATGCGAGATTGGAAATTGACTATTTTCAGATGCCTTTGGAAAAATATTTTTTTTTTCAAAAAATAGGGCCAAAATATAAATGATGACCTATTCTGTTCTTATTGCCATTTGCACACAGCCAATCCTAATTTAATGATATTGATTTAAATCTGATGTAGGTTTTTGAATTGAGTTGATTTCTAATGATAAAGTTTTCTCTTAACATTTGCTCTCCTGTCTTGTAATATCTATTTACTTCTCCACTTTCTTGGTTGTGTTTAGGTTGCGAGAAATTGGATGCAGGAGGAGCCCAGCAATTAGGGTTTGGCATGGAAAATAAATAGGCAATTCTATAAGTAATTATGCAGCTGGAAACCAGGGACACTGAAGTCCCAATTTCTTTTAAATATCTTTGTTTTAAAGAGGTAACTCTAAAGGTGTAACAGAGAATGAATGTTTGGGATGGAAAGTAGAAAACATATAAAAGTGATTAGACTCATTTTGTTACTTTTTTCCTATTTTATTTTTAAGCATTGTATTTATATTCAAAAGGCCTTATAGGAATGATTGAAAAACGTGTTTCTGAGAGAGACTACAAGGGAATGCAAAAGTTTAGCAGATTAAGTTAGGAATATATGGCAGATAGTGTGGTAAATGGAGCAGAGAAAAAAAATGGAGCTAAGGCTAAAAGGTGAGGAGACTGAAAGACTAGGTGGTGAGAAGAGAGAATGCAAAAAAGGACCCAGGCATGAGTGAACAGAACACGGAAAAAAAAGATTAAAGAAGAAATTGAGACCTTTTAAGAGGCTCCACACTTGATTGTGTTGTAGTCTGAGGTCACATAACAAGTTTCTTTCCAGGATATTTCCCACAGGATGAAAATTGTGGTGTTTTGTAATCGGTCTTGTTACCCAGTTAGCAAGTTAAAGTTGAAGCACATGGGTGTGAAAATTTGCCAAGGGGAAGTTGTTCTTTTGTTTCCTAACTCTGCAGATGGTATAACCCAGAAATTTCAGGGTGTTTTGATCAATAAATGTTTAAAAGTATACGTGGGGTTGTTATTTTTTTTGTTTCTTTTAAAAATAATTTTCCCTGAGCCATAATCAGTGCAGAATGCACTGTCCAGTCTTTTAATACGACTTGAGGTACTTGTCGAGGAACTCAGTCTTGGCAAGCCATTTCATCCTTCCCTATTCATAAATTTCTAGAGTTTGAAGTAAAATGGGATTAAATAATCTGGTAAATCTATCATACTGCAGTGCTGTCATCAGAAGAAGCATAAGGTTGAGAAGCAGGAATGAAGTCTAAAAATCTCTTAATTCATAATATCCCTGCTGATCAGGGCTAGCCTGTTAAGTCCTGTAACCTTAAGTGACCTTCATCTTCCCTCCCTCCTCCTTGGAGAAGCAATGTTTATTCAGCTTCTGTCTGTCACGTTTAAGAGATCTTGCAACTTAGAAAATGTTTTCTGTTTTTGCAGCTGCCCTAGCTTTCCTGAAACAGACTGATAGGCCTCTGTTTTCATCTTGTTTTTTCTCTTTTGATCCCACTCCTCCTAACATCGTTTATTTCCGGTTTGATTCCCTGTCATTGCAGTAACCTAGTGGTCCTTAGAAGCCTATCTTCTCTTTCCTGAAGCTTCAGGGTTTAAAAGAGTGATGTGATTCAGCTTATGTGATTGATAAAAAATAGATACCGCAGTCTTTCCTATTTTGTCTTGCAGGGTGACTTTCTACCATCCTTTGCTATGACAGCCTTTCCCTCTTGGTTGTCGTTTCAGTCTTCCTTCGAATGTGTGTAGGCCAAAACCCTGGCAGCTTATCTTTTTACCATCATTTGATTTCATTCATAGTGGCTGTGTATAAACATCTCTTCAGGCAGGTTCTGTTCTTGGCCACAGGGAAGGCAGGAGTTGGCATTCCCCGATCCTGACAAATGTGTTGCTTTCCCTAAGGGGAAACCTGAGAGGAGCCACTTTACAGTGTGCCTACATTTTATCATTGTTCTTTAAACTCAAGGCTGGTTGCTGGGTTAATGTCTTTTGAAAATTAAACAAAACCAAGGCCTTCTTTTTGGCTTGTCGTTGACTTTTAAGGTCTTGCAAGTCACTATGCTTGCTCCCTAAAGTCTAGGATAGAATCTAAATTAGGCTTTATGACTTTTTCGGAGATGGTTCACCCGTCTTTTTTTTTTTTCCTACTCATAAACCTTTTCCCTATCTGGAAAAATTCCAGACCACAGTAAAACCCTGGACAGTGTTTTTCAGGAAATTTATCCATTTTTGACACTGAAGGTGTTCCCAGAGGATAACACCTTTTTTTTTTTTTTCCTCCTCATAATTTATAAATGTCTTTGCAAAGAGATATGAAACAGTTTTCATTAGCATTTGCTAAATTTAATTTCATTTTAAAACATTTTGTTTTGGATTGAAGAGGTATTTGTTTACTGGGGGGGAAAAAAGCAGACAAACTGCAGTTTTTCATTAGGTAGAATAGAAATTACCTAAAATACCTGCAGAGCATTCAGACTTTGCCCATGTTTGAGTCCCAACTTGTGTGTCCTATGTTGAGGTTTCTAATTCACCATGAGCTCTTTCTGCCCACACAGAGCTGGTTCGGGCTGAGTTATTGATCAAACAGCTGGTCAAGCTGCCAGTCTGAGAAAACCCTTCCTGCTTCCCAAGGGATTATTTTTGGAGGCCTTTCAGAGAAAAAAATAAAAATTAAGTAAATGTGCATGTGTTTCTTTAAAAGAGCGGCTCCGGCAGATGCAGCATGGTTCGCAGCATATTCTTCTTGGATCAAATAGGATGAGTATAAGTTGCCAACAACAGCAACAAAAGATGGTGGTGGGGGGAAGCAGAGGGAGAAACAGAAAACGTGTTGACAGTGGATCTGACCGACACAGCCCAAAACAATAGGATGCATGTTTAGCATGACTGGCTCTATTCATTCTCCTGTCAGTGCTTGGCATGCCAGCCCCTCAAAGGCAGCAAAGCTGCAGGAAATGTCACTTCCTCACAGAATATATAGAGAAATTTCCTTGACGGTATATTCTTCAGCTGAAAATGCATGGGTCTGATGGGTTTTTGATTAGTGAGTAGCTCTAAAAATCTGGTAACTTAATAGTTCTGGTGCTGAAGAATAATATGCATGGATGAGAAAGGCCAGTTATATAAATCAGCCTCGTGTCTGTCGACTGGGCAAGCTTTTCTCTTGTGGTACACAGCACAGTATTTAAGCCTGCTGAAATGCATAGGAAAAACAGTCTGCATCCTATAAATGCTGCTTTTCTGGTTCAGATAACCTCAAGTACATTGAGTCCTAAGGTGCCATGTGATCAGCTGCCATTCAAGAACGTGTTTACCTTGCTGCTGACATGCAGCTTTGTGCCACGTTGTCCTTTAAGTACAATCTCAGGGCACTATGTGAGGACCTTCCAAGCCCTTTAATATGGTAAGAGGGATGACTTGAAAATTGCATATAAAAAGTGAACCCCCAATTACTCTATATTTGCAGTACTTCAGCACTTCACTTGCACCATAGGATTCTGTTGCAAAATGAGTGTGGCCATTTCAGGTTGTCTGCATAATGCCTCCAACCCCACTGCAAATCCATGTCTGTTTTTTCAAAACCTCACCTGCATCTTCTAGAGCTGCTCTTTTCATGCTGATTTCTTGTTTGTAGAATTTGTGAGAAAACATATTCACAAGATATTCAAAAAATATACATAACAATGTATTCAGGTCATTTATAGTGTAACCTAAACTGAAGGACATCTGAGGATTCCTGGTGAAGGGTTTCTTCTGTCTGTATTTTCTGATGAGTTGTTGCTCCCTGGAGTAAGAGCTGCTCTCAGCATTGGTTCACCATGGCTGATTAAAACCTTTCTGTCTGTTTAATTTCCATGGCCTGCCAGCACTGAGTTTGCAGTGTTTGGTGACAATCTGTTTTTGAATGGGTTTTTTTTAAAGATGATGATATGTGCTCGAGCTGTGCAGAAATATTGAGCAGTCCTGCGTGCGTTGAAAATCTATTGAAGAGTATGGGGCAAGCGTCAAGCTCTTCCTGAAACCCACAGAGTTTTTCAGTTTTCTCAGGAAATGTGTCACAAATAATCTTTCTGAAAATTAGTTCTACTTTCTCAAAGAAGCAGTTGATTATACCCCTTGCCAGACTGTTTCAGTACATAAACAGTGTAAGTAGGTGAAAGGCAGGTTAGCCTCTCTGCAGTGATATTATGATTGCTTTTCAGTTTGCTGCTTAAAAAAACCAAAATGCTTTGCAAGCTCTTATTTTATTGGAACGGTAATATTTTTTTTTTTTTAAAGCACAGATATTTTCAGTATCTGAAGGTAATCTGGTACTTATTTGCGTTGCAGTAGAGCCAGCACCAAGGCACTCAGACTTGGTTCTTTTTCCCTTTTACTTTCAGAAGTTGATACCATGATTTTGATATGGTTTTTAAAACCTTAACGTAGTATTTGATAGTGAAAAGGCTTTGAAGTATCTCCTTGGCTCCTTTCAAAGGCGTATTTATTTATGTATTACCTGAATGAGAGTACAGTTGCAAGTTGCAATTGATTCTTCAAATATTTTGGAAACAGAACTGCAAAATGCTGGTGCTCTTGATGAAAGATACATGGATAGCAATTTATTGCTGGTTTCTTAGAAAAAAAAATCTCCTGATGGGAGTTCATTAGAAAATAGTTTCCCTTTTGCATTTAAGCAGTGATTTATGGCTGCTTAATCATTATTTGATGATCTTACTGTATATAATTTTTCCCAATTCCTAATATGAGTTCAAGGATTTATTTTCTGGAGTTCTCTCAAACTCTTCTGCATATTTCTGAGAATAAAGTAACCTAATATAAAATGAACATGTTAAAAAAAATAGGGGGCATGTAATACGCAAATCTATACTTGTAATATGATAATCTCTTGTGCAGTCGTATGGAACAGAAGTTGGAAGATTTTATTTGTGGAAACTTAGGTGTCAATCTTAAGGTTTTGTAGTGACTCACTAGCAGAAGTGTTTACTTCAAAAGCAGAACTGACTCCACAAGGCTTTTTGAGATGTAGTGCTTTTTTACTTTTGAGTCTTTGTCCTTTGGGTCTGTAACCGTCTCTGAAAAATTAAGCTTGAGATACAGATTCATACATAACGGGCTATATATGCTACTGCTGAAGAATTGTAATAGAATAGTTAGTCTTCGTTAGCCTTGTCTTCCTCATACTTTCTAGGATAGAGCTTATAAACCCCAAGTGACTTCTACCTGACCAATTTTTATTACACTTTTAGAAGGCTCTGCCTGGGCTTAAAATATGTGATGTGCCATTTCTTTTCAGGAAACCATGTTCTTTTGCTTCTTCACTTTCTTTTAGAGTGTGTGTATGCATGAGATGATAATTCTATACAGTGTTCCCCTTCTGTGAGCTTGTTATATGCATTTTCGTTTTTTAATCTAAGGTTCCGTGAATTTCATGTAATGCGGGGTGGCTTATTGCAGACTGAAACCATAACAATGTGACCTTTAAGAGTGATGTTTTTATTTATTTACCTTGCATAGCTAGGAAAGGAGGCTTCCCCTCCACCATATATAAAGTAGTATTGAGGGATTTTTTAAGAAGTAATTAGAGAAGTAAAATGATAAGTCATACATCTTCAAGCTTGAGTAACAGCCATCTTCCCCATTTTCTGTACATATTCGAAGGAGAGAGATAAGCAGAAATAGAAATGGAAAGCTTCTGAGAACAGGTAATTATTCCAAAGCCAGTGATATAGCTTCATGTAGTAAACAAGTCAAAAAGTTACCCAGGCACCAGACTTGTATCTGCTACTGGGGCTTAGATCAGAAACACAGAAGTGACTGCATATGTGTGTTTTATTTGTTTGTTCTGAGATAACCAAAGAGGACAGCTGAAACTTCAGCCAGAATCCATCTGGCTTCTGTAAGCATAGCTGATGACAAAGGTGTGCATTCAAACCTGCCTCTTTTCTGAGTTGAGGGAAGCAGAGAAGTATTGTATGGAAGTCCTATGGGATATACAGCCCTGAATCTTCTACAGGAGGGAAATGTGTGAACTCCCTTCCTTAAGAACCACAGTGGAATCTGTTTCATAATAGAATAAGGAATACTAATAAATCAATAAGGAACGGTCCTGATATTTCCCCTTGTATTCTAGGATGTTGTTAAAAGAACTTGTAAAATGGGCTCAAGATGTCTGCTCAGTTTTATTCCTTCTCAGGAGTTTAAACCGTGTCCCATGAAAATGTCCCAGCCACAACTGCAGCATCCTGGTACTTTGAGTTACTTTCTGGACAGTAAAGCAGCTTTACCAGTGCTATAAATACATCCGCTGCAAAGTTTATTGATACAAAGCCCATGAAAGTGAAGGAGGGACGGGAAGAGAAATGTGTGTAGGGTAATGTCTGATGTAAATTTTACCTTATGCTTCAAGAAATCTTTTTTTGGCATTCTATTTCTAGGACCAAAGAGGAAAATTATGTTATCTGTATGTGGGGAAAAAAAGGGGGAAAAAAAAGAGAGAAAAGTGGAGATGCTTATGTATGAGTGGTAAGATGCTTTGCAAGGCTTATTTTTCTTCAACCTGTAAAAGGAACTGCCAGGAGATGTTTCACTGGGATGACTGGAGGCTGAAAGGGTAATACTGAAAGAAAATCCTCTCAGATCCCAGAATCAGGGAAATACCTCTTAGTTGCCCTGTCAAGCCGATGAATAATACTTTTCCTTTGTAGAATATTAACTGGTTTTGAGGTTTGAATTTTTTTCCCTCAAGTGGAAAGAAATTGAATTTTGTTCATGAAAATGTGGGTTGCTACCTACAATTTGATTTTAGAACTGCATATCTGAGTACAGACTCGCATTATGTTTTGTCTGGAACTGAGAGAAGATCTGGATGCGAGTACTTGCTGAGCTCCTATTTCTTCAACTAATATTACCCTTTACTAAGGGCCAGTTAAGTATACATGCTCTGTTGTTATGCAACACACAAAAATTCTCAAATCCTGGGCAGTATGTTTTTCCTCTTTCTCAGAAATTTTATCTTACATTAGGTCCACTTTGTTATAAGGAGTAAATTACTGTACAGTGATGATCTAGCCTGGAAAATCATGTGAAGTTGTACTCGCTTTTAAAAATGAGGGATTAGGAGTCATGCCTACAGCTGAGATCAAATTCCTAGAAATGCATTTTCCATTACTATTAAATACAGAATATTTAGATATCCTCTTCTTGCTTGGAAAGAGGCCAATGAAAGAGAGATGTTAAAAAAAATCTTCTAAGAAACAAGTTGTGTTTGGCACAGTCTGCTGGGGAATCTCTGTATCAATGCTTAATTTTACAGGTTAGGAATTTGAGTACCAGGAGTTACGGGTGCAAAAACATTTATATTAGGTAGAATTCTGGTGTAGTCTTTTGTAGTAATTTGACATTAATTACACATTCTCCCAGATAAAATGTGCCACAATATACTCAAAGTATTCTGTATTAATTGGTAATAATACAGTAATAAGTAATTAAAGTAGTCCTGTGATAATTAAGTGATACAATAATAATGAGATTCAAAACCTGTAGACAAATTTTAAAGCTTTATATCTAGTCATGTGACAGGCCTGTAGGCAAAGTTAATGTGAGCTAAGTTTCTTCATCTTTTCCTGAACCATAAAAAGGACTTCATTAAGGCAGAAGTGACTGGAAAATGGAACTAAATATATCTACTGAAGTATTTAAATGCAGAAGAGAGCAGAATATAGATTGTAGGCTTGAATGCAACATGTCCTTCTGCTTTTTAAAATAATTTCCTAATTTCCTTTAATGTTCATATTACAATTACTACTGGGGTTATTTTCTCAAAGTTGCAGAAGTAGATTACAAGAAATGTTTCTTTTTTAAACTAGTGAGCTGGGAGAATTGCTGATACTAAAAATGATTACAGGAATAGTAGGAAGGTTATTCTTCTTTCCTGGGTTTCCCTGTTTATTTATTACTTGGATGCTTATTACATGTGACAGAAAATAAGATGCACATTGTTTACAGGTACTGTTCTGCTGACTAGAGGAAAATGAAAGCTTGATCTTGGTTCCCAGAAAGTTAGTAGCTGGAATTATTTCAGATTATATTAATGTTTTGTTAAAAAGAAAATATAGTTTTTTATTATAGTGGAAATCTTCTTGTTCTCTATTTACCACTTTTGTAAATAAATAAGAAAATTTTCTCAAAATTATCTGTTGCCTACAACTGGCTGCTGTCAAAATGCTTCTCTCTCACTTCAGCTGGCTTCTCACAAACTTAAGTTGATCAGTAGAGATCATGCAGCAACAAGAACAAGTTTTATACCTCCAAAGTATGACTTCTGGAGTTTTTTTATTCAGGTTGAGGTCTCTAAATTGCATGTTTAAATTTGAATATGGTTAATGATGCAATATTTTCTTGGACTTTTTTTTCTGTATAATTTCATCTCTTATTTTCTTTTCCTGCTTTCCAGCTTGCATTTTTTCCTGATTTAAATGAGGTCTTAAAATTTAAAAGAAAGCCTTTGCTTAAGTTACTTGACTTCAAATTACTTGAGTTCAAGTTCGAATGATTTTGAAGGCATTAAACACATTTTTGTCACCTTCAGTTTAGAGCCACTTCAGTTAAAAACAACAATGAAAATCCAAACCAAGAACACATACCAGAACCTACAACCTTTCCTCCTAAAACTCTCTAACCAAAAAAAAAGAAAACTAAATCTCTTTTCCAATGAAATTTTCAGATAAAGTGGGAACTGTAATAATAGCATACTTACTGTTATTTTAATATCAGTGTTCCAAGATTATATGTGTTAAGTGATAGAAATAAAGATAGGTACTTTGAATAATCAGGTTTTTATTAGATTCTTCTAATTTTGACAGGCAACTAATTATGGAGTGTCTGAACAAGTCACTCCACATCTGCTTAATATTGCTTAATCTCTAAAATGGGAAAGTAATTATTCACTTGCATATGGCTTTTTATAAGTTGTTCTTGACAGGTGATAACTTAAACCAAACACATAGTTCTAGGTCTCATTAAAAAAAAAATTAATGCCAGGGCTAGTTTCTCAGAAGTGTTTGTGATCTTGGGGAGATTAAAGTTCATTCCAACTGTGGACCCCGAGGCTGACATTACAAAGGCCAATGGAAGAAGCACCTGTTCTTCATTCTTCAGAGTTTCAGTCTTAAAATCAGAAATTCTGTCTTTATTTAAAAAAAAAAAAAGTACAGACGTTTATTGCACCCTAGAAACTGCTCTTTAGCAGAACTTGGGCTTTTAATTGACTTGCAGTGAGGCTTTGGGAAATGCAAATTCACAGGCATTTCCTATGACTGTTATAATTTTCAAAGAGCTTTTTATTTCTGAAGAACTGTAGGGTTATTAAAACAAAGGGTGAAGTTAAATTGCAGCAGATAGTTGAAATTTAAAGCAGGACTTTTTGGTCATATTCTAATGGGTCTCATGTAGAATGACATTAACCTTTTCTTACTCTCCATTTCTTATTTTGCCTGTTCCAAAATGGAAACATCATTACAATTACTTATTGGCTGAAATTTTTGAAATAGAAATTTTGTCAGCTTGTCTGAGAGATATTTTCTGAGAATCTTTTTTTATACACGCATGTAAATGATGAGTTGAGAAAGTAGAAAATATTGTATCAAACTTGAGTAAGAAGTATGAAGATGATATGGCACCATCTTCTATAGAAAGTGACAAAGAATTTAAGTATTCAACATCCTTGATCATGACGGCACTTTGAGCCCACAGTCCTGAATACTTGCAAAGAAAATTTCAGAGCCACATGAGCTGTCCTTTTGCCAAAGTGATAAAATAAAAAAAAATTATAATTAAGGGGAGTAACACTAGTTCAGCGAAATCTGTTCTGAGAAGTAAATAAGAACCATGTTAGTAGAAACAGGGTAATTTGTACCATTTTTTGGAAAGTGGCTATTTCTTGGGGCAATTTGGTATGTGGTTTTGTGTTGAAATTGGAAACTAATTGCTTCCAGATTTTTTTACTCTGTGAAATAAGAGTGAAAGAAGTTACATATGTTAATTTTCAACTGGAATGTAAATTGCCCTCTACAAGATAGTCCTGTCCTGTCTTGCAAGAAAATGGACTAATTTGTTTAGTTGCTCCCATTTCCATTCAAATACCAAATTTGTGTGTAAATTTGCTGAATGTTTCTCCTCCAGCAGAATAGAAAAGCTGTTTAAGAAAAAGATTATTTTCAGAGTCTGCCTTTGTATATTCAGTCAGGCTTATAAAACAGTTTCTCATTACTGCTTTCTTCACTGTGTTTTTTAATTCTTAACTATGGTATTCATATCATTACATGTTCTGTCAGATAGATTTTTAAAAATCAATATATTTAAAGGTTATCTGTCTGTACTTCTCTGTGATGCTCAGAGAAGCTGTGCGTGCTCCATCACTGGATATATTCAAGGCTGGGTTGGATATGGGTTTTAGCAACATGATCTAGTGAAAAGTGTCCCTGCCTTTAGGTCTTTAGAGGTCCCTTCCAACCCAAACCATTCTGTGAGTCTGTGGCATGATGACTCAGCACCTCTGTCTTATTTTTTTAGAGTGAATAGGAGGCGGAATTTGTACACTGTGTGGTACTCAAGAAATAGTCTCTTATCCCTGTAACACCCTCCCAGTGGCAATCTTCAGTGTCAACACCTGTGTTTCAGTGTTGTAAGCCAGGCTTCTGTACTCCATGAAATGATTAAACTGTTTGTAGCAAAAGGCTTGTGAAATTTCCAAGTGAAATAGGAAGAAAAAAACAGAAAAATGCCCTCCAGAAAAACCTCACGCTCTAATCTTTGCACTTTCGCGTCTGTGTGTATGTATGCAGGCATATGTTTGTGTATTAGCAACATCTCCAGCAGATTTGGATTCTCATTCTCCACTAAGTTGAGCTGCTACAGGAGGTGCTGCAGCTGCCTCATGTCATAAAGAAATGGTTTGGCAGCAGTCTTCTCTCCATCTCTACCTAGCACTCTGTGTCATTTGATTAATTAAAGCATTAATTTGTCTTTCAAAAATCCCAAAGCGGAATTGAACACAGAGGCAGAGCAACAAGTATGAGAGTGGAAGAGAGTAGTCAATGACAAATGCTTAACAACTGTTTAGGAGGTACTTTTTAGGATACAGTCATCCTTGTTGACACTTTCTAAAGTGTCTTTTCATTAACAGGTAGGGGCTAATAGAAAAGATGAAATAGAGCATCAAATCAGTGTTTCCTCTGGTTTTATACCAGCATTTAAACAAGCTCTGAAAATACATTATAAGGTTGTTTTTTAATATTCTTTTTCAAGACTGTGGATACTATTCAGTAAATTTATGATCATCACATAAACTTTCTGTATGAGATATTAATAATATGGCAAGTATATCTACCAAACCAGATGCTTTTCACAGCTAGACCCTAACTTGATAGTTATGGATATGATAGAAAACATGAAAAGCTTCTCATTATTATCAGCTCATTTGTTGCATAATGAATGTGAAGATATTATCACTGTAGTTAATCACCACATCAAGTTTATAGTGGAACAGTGCACACAAGATATCTTAATTCTTATGCTGTGACAGGTACATTGTGTATAAAATGTATTGTTTGTACGATGATAATATTGTGCCCTGCTGCATTTACAAAAGTAGTTAGCGGTCTCCAGTGCCACAACAGGTGCTTGTGCAGCACTTTTCAATCTGCAGGAACAAATTCTTTCTGGCTCTGCAATTTGTACAATCAATTAGTTAGCTCTTAAAAAGAAAAACAAGGTGTATGTCAGTTGTTATTTCTTTGATATAGTAGTTTTTACACTCCTTTTCTACTTGAGGACCCCTTAAGTTAATGAGAATGTTGAGCAATTGAGAAGGGACTTTATTACTTACCGGAGATTTTCTAGGATTGCCTTTAAAATGCTCTTGATTATATATTGCATAGAAAAAAATGCATCAAAATAGATGGCATATGGTGTGATTTTGGGGACTGGCCTGTGCAGAGCCAGGAGTTGAACTTGGATGATCCTTGTAGGTCCCTTCTAATTCATGATGTCCTATGAAGTGCATTCCTTGGTAGGACCACAATACTTTGCCTTCCTCTCCCTCTGTATTCCTCTTTTCTTGTACTTGGTAGCCAACAATAACACATCAGCAAAAGGGACTGGCAAATGACAGCTGCTTTTTAAATGAGATTAACAAGACACAGCAGATGATTTTGACAAATTGTACCATTTGCTACATTAAATATAAGTGTAAAATGATGGTTTAGAACTTGAGAACAATTAGAAATATCTGTCAGGATGAGCTTAAAATAATTCAATGGTGATTGGAAGGAGTTCGTGCTTGTGCATATGTCCCTGACAGACAGTGTAAATAAGGAGGATGAGATCTTAGAATCTGTTCTTTCCAAATGTGAACATAATTCCCAATGACACTGATGTGTATCCACAATGTTGTTGTAGAATTAAACAGAAGAAAAAAATCCACTGTGCATTCTGGTCTTGCAAACTGTCAGAGCAGTAATTTTCAAAGTTTCCTCAGCTCCAGAGAACTCCAGCACCTATTGTGTGCAGATGAACTGACCCCAGACCACCTCCAGTCATATTAAAATTAAATTAAGGCAGTGCAAAGACAATTGATTCTAAACCTCAGGCTTGTGTTTCACCTTACCTAGAAATTCTCTATCACCTTATAATTTATAGGTTTGACATACAATACCTGAAGCATTGGCTCTCTCACTACATGTAAATCTGTTCAGAAAAGCTTAAAAAGTGGAGTCTTCATTTACTGTGTCAACCTGTCAAGCCACCATAGTTCCATAGCTTGGTTGGTATACTCTAGAGATAACAAAATGGAGAAAGTGTAGTACAGTGGGGTACCCTCCTGGGGGCAAGTTATTTAAAACAAATACCAGTATTCAAAGCCAAGCAGAGCTATATCAGTTGTTTTACTGTGAGATTGGGACATTAAAAACAACCATGTTTTGGCAGAACAATGGAGAGACTTTTCTATATTTAGATGATAAGTGCACTTTTCTGACTTTCTTTGTATTTTAAACAGACTTTGCCTCTAGCAGTTTGCTGGATTGAGACACTTTTAAAATCCCTCATTTGCCTCTGTTTCAAATATTTCAAGTTAGAAAATGGAACTGATGCCTTCTCCCAGCCACCTAGAAACAGAGACTAGACAGGAGTAAGGGAATAAGGGTAGGTATTTATTTGAAGGGCCTTCAAGGTACACCCTGGGGAGCCAGAGGCTGCTTCCATAAAATGGACCCCAAGATGAACAACAAGTCACGAGTTATTGACACAGATATAGGTTTGGTCCATTTGCATATCAGCATAAAGGGGAGGAGTTGCTGTATCACTTCTGCAATATTCCAGTCATACAGCTGATCTGAGAATGGGCTAAGTGCTTATAAAAGGAACAAAAATGGACTGTGGTTTGGGTAATGGTTTGGGTAAGTGGTGCCATACAAAGTTGAAAGCATTGTATGAAGCTCAGCAGATGTTTCCAGATGTAGCTTGAGAGACGATTCATACACCTAAATTTAGGTTTGTACATTCAAAAAGCATTTGCTAAACTCGGATGTGAGCAGGGAAAACTTTGATTCTCCAGTCCAGCTCTTCAAATCTCTGATTTAATTATTGTGTCCAACTAAAAGGATAGCTTCTCTAATTAATACTAGTAATGTATAATTTGTGTACATACACCAGACTGCAGAACTAGATGGCAAGATTTGCAGGGAGGGTGTGGCTTCCCTAGAAAATAATGTGGGGAGTTTTGTTTTAGGGTGGGGTTTTTTTCCCACGTAGTCTGATTATGTGTGGACCTTGTATTTAATAATTTTTCTGGTTTTTTTTTTTTTTTTTTTTTTCTTCCCATTACATTAAAAATGGATACAGTTGTTGTTATTTAAGGAATGCATTCTGGGGATAGCAGCAATCTGTATGCAGGCATACATAAAGTATGGTCACCCAGTGCCACTGATCTCAGGGAAACGGGTGTTGCTCATGGTTTGGAAAAATATCCATTCTTCTCTATCAGAAGCAAACCTTCACAAAAGTCCATTAGAAAAATGACAGTAGGCCTGATGCTTCTCTTATCTGATCAGTCTTGTGTCAGTAGTAATCAAGAAACTGAAGGAAAGTTTTTCTGGTCTCGTATGTGCTGCTGAAGTCACAAGTAAAACTTCCATACATATGAGTAGATTTAATGTGGCAAATATTTTCTCTTAAGCTGATTGTTTTAATTTTCTTTTACATATCTGATGATAAATAGTGAAAGATATGTGCTAATGCATTGCTCAATGTCTTTACTGTGCTCGTTAAAATAAAAGATACATAGAGTAGAAACACAAATCTTTACAGTTTGTTGGACATGGAGAGACATTACGTTCTCTGCAGAAGGAGATGTTGCAGGTGCTCCTCAGCCTACCCTGCTGTCTCTTTTAACATCATCATGGGAGCCATGAAAGCCTTGAAAAATTAAAATGAACAAACAAGTAGTGTTTTCAAAAATTTCAGCTTGACCTAGATGCACTCTGATGCTGAAATCCCTGTGGTGCAGGGTAGGGAGGCTCTGGGGAGCAAACACATGAGGCTGACGATTCCAGATGCACAGGATTGGCTGTGCCGTGAGCTAAAGCCCCACACTGGCCCTGGGTGAGCCAGCCGTGGTCCCCACGGACTGGGGAGCTCAGGGGCCAAGCCCTGTGCTGTGGCTGGCATCTGCAACCTGACGTGCAAGGTGGCTCAGGACACATCTGCTGGGAACTCCCTCCTGATAGAGGAGGTGGAGGAGTTCAATTGCCTTTATACTGCAATGACAAAATTAGGCTTACCGTGCTGTGTCTAAAGGGTTTCTAAAACCTAGTCAGCTTAAAAGACAAAGGCAAAGCATGCTGTTCTCCTTTCATTGAAAATAATCAAGATGTGCTTGCACGTACTCAGCTGCCTGTTGGTCAATAGAGAGACTTAACAGCAGCTCTAAATGTGTCACAACGAAATTTAGGGTCCAATTGTATGAGTGCATGCTGAATACCATGATAATGGGAGCCTCATGCACAAAGCAAGGTCTCTGTATGTGACTTCCTAAATTCCTGCTAAATTACTGCAGCCCCTCTCTAAAACTCCTGTAGTCCCTCTTGTTGTTGACAATAATACCATTATAATTGGCCTGCTAAAGCTGCACGGATATATTCAGTAAATCAGACGAGATAGTATGCAATACAGCCAGGCATTTGCCACTATAGTTAAAAATGAATGGATTTGATACCTATTTTCCCAACCAGACATTCACGTGACCTACAAATAATATGAGATTTGATTCTACAGTGTATCTGAGGATCTCAAATACCATTCTTACTGAGGCCTCCCGAAATTAATGTCTCATAACCTTATTTCATACTGGGGAGCTGGACCTGTGTCAGTGAGCTCATAGATCTGAAGGACATTTCAGATGAGATCTGCCGTGAAAAGTCAAAACTCTCAGCTTCCAGTTCTGAGCGTGAACAGCATGGCCAGCCTTCTCCCAGCAGCAGCAGTGTTAAGTTTCTCACTCAGAATAATAATCCAATAACAGCTACTGAGAAAATACAGTGGAATTGGATTCAGACACTGGAAAAGGTTGGCAATACCCGTGGCTGAAAGAATTGTCATAGAATCAGGAGCTGCTGAGAACATGAGATACTTGCTCAAAAAGTTCCTATGAATACATTTTCCCATTTGCTTCCTTTTCTCTCCAAAAATTCCTGGAATGAACTAGTAAATTACTGGGCAAAGCATATATGGTTTTTATTAGTGAAGGGTGCGTGTGCAGTGTTAGAAGGTAAAAATCAAACACATGCTGAAACTGAATTGTGACCTCAATTCACAATGGCATTTAATCCATGTACTCTTCCTCCTCTTTGAAATCAGCTACTTAATTTTCTGAGACTAATATGGGGCACTGAGGTCCAGAAATGTCATACTTTTGTATGTAATAAAATTATAATACTTGAGAACACTGCAAGCAATGGACTTTGTCCTTTCCTAGTTGATAGAAAGATGAACAATGGTTTAAATCCCTTCTTGCTTCATCCTTGCAATCATGATGCACTTCTCTCACATTTTTGTTTTCTGGACTGATTCCACAAGACTGCTCAAATCACTCTAGAAATAGCTGATAGTACCTAATTTGGATTATATTTGTGTGTGTGTGTGTATGGGTCAGTAGGACAAGGGATCTTCGAGAAGCCATTCTAATTATGTTACTGGTATCTGAACTTATTGAGCATTTCTCTGATTTGGTCTATATTAATTTAAAATGACAGATTTCTGGTGGCATGGCTGAGTGCAAATGAGATAGTTAAAGCAAAGAATTCTCTGCTAAACCAGATGACATTGTTGATGTGCTGAGGGTTTTTAAAAAGCCAGAAGAGAATTATGTTTGTGCTGTCCTCATCCAGATTTTGAGATAAAGCTGAAAGTAATGACATGCTAATAAAACAGGAGGGGGAAACTGGTGCGGAGTAGTTGCTGTGTCAGCGTGTCGGCTCCTGATGCAATCATGGGAATGCTCCTTGAGCATAGTTAGAAATGACATGTTTAGTGTGAGGCCACTTCCAGCTGAGATGAGCAGTGGGGGTGGAAAAAAAAATGAACAGCATTACTTTTGTATAATTTTGAAGACTTTCTCCCTTTGTAAATAGTGTTGCATCATTTTCTTAGTATGAGTGTCTTACAGTATCTATAGAAATAATCTGCTTTTCCTCCTCAGCTGTTACTCCTTTCTGTAACAATTTTTCTCATGGCCAAAAGGGTTCATTCTAGACATGTGCTCCAAGTACTGTGGTTGTCCCAGTTCTCTCATTTCCAGCTCTGTATGAAGAAATGAGAACGTATAGGTCTCATTATGGAAGTAATTCTAAAATCTGATACCCTTTATTTGTTCATTTGGGTTGTTTGACTTGGTTGAAAGACTATATTTGAAAGACTACACATAAAAAACTTCAGACTTAAGGCCTTGGCAAGAAAAAATGATTCCACATGCATAAGGTTTAAGTTAACCCTTAGTTAAAGGTTTCATATTGAGCTAGATGTAAAAATTTTGATATACCTGTTTCAGATGAGAAAGATCAATCCTGTTAGCTAGAGGATAATTCCTTAAATGACAGTGAAAGGAAAATATTCCAGTAATTTTACAAAAATCCAAGTAACCCCTTCCATCTTTTCACTGAAGTGGCTTTTCTTTTAGGAAACAAGCAAAAATAATATCCCTTCCATCTACCTCTGTAATACAGAGACATATATAAACACATGAAATACAGCTGAAACAGGGACATAAAATCGTATAGATATGTGGGAATAGTATCAATTTGAAAATGATTCAGGGGTTTTGTGGCTTGTCTTTCTTTTGTTTTTAGGTTTTTGATTTTATGTAACAACTGAAATTAAACTTTGACAATCAATTATGTAATAAAATTTCTCTTATCACTTTTTGAAAGTGTAATGCATGTGCTGCTGTGCACTGCCATCTCCTGAAAGGAACAGTGTAATCTTTATATCTTAAAAGGCTTTTTGTGTAGAGAAGTTAGATACTCTGATGAATAAGGCCTGAGTTTCTGAAGGAAGACAATCTAATTCCTGCTTGGATGCTCAGACAGGAACTGTATTTAGACCTTTTTTTTGCAGTTCAACTTTGTGTTTTACCTGTGGAGATACTCTTACACTAGAACATGCGTGATGTCATTTCTGTGAGATAGTTTCTTTAAAATGTAAGGTACAGTTACAGGAGAAATTTTGAAATTCGTGTCTGAAACATGGAGCCATGAAAGCTTAAGCAGTGGTCAGAGCAAAAGTGGAGGCATTGTACTCAAGTTAGAAAGAGCAGCATTTGTGAAAACAACATGGAGTTTGATTTAACCCAGCCCCTTATATATTCGGATGCTGACACAGTTAGGATTTGTTTCAGGCTGAGAAACTGGAGAAAAAGCATAGGAGCTTATTAGGAATATATGTGTGTGAAAGAAAGAGAAGATTATCAAGAAGGTTCGTCTGTTGAGAACCTTGATGGAGTCACCAGTCCAGGATTATCTTGGCAGCAGCCCTCCATTACCCAGTGGAAAGGTGAAGGTGCTGAAGGGGATTTTTATGATGACACATACAAAAGAAACCTACTTACCTGGGACTTTCCTGTATTCTTTACTCAGTAAATGACCTGGATTGTTTTGGGGACCAAGCCAGGCTTAAGATGCTATTTGCCATCTGTTGAATAAGAAGCTGTACTCTGCAGTGTTGGCTGGAAGATCTTTGTTTTGCCGTGCTGTTCTGCAGCACAGTAGACAGCTGCCCTGCGTGTGCATGAAATCTGTCTATGTTCACTTCTTTCCAGTATAGTGTTTGTGACAGAATTAGTCTACAGGGATAGAATTTGATTAATTACTATAATTATTTTCCAATTCTTTTTTCCCCCCTTAATTTTACCCTTGTTACTTAGTAGCCGTGTAAATTGTTCCTTCAGATGTTTGCAGGGGTATGTCATTATCACCAGTAACCCCAGAATGAAGACTGTATAGATTTGGTTTGAGTTCCATGAGGTTAGAAACATGTTTTAAGACATGTTTTGGACACAGTTTTTTTGTCCCCTTAAATGCTACATGTATCTACAAATAGCTGTCTTTGTGGAGAAAACAGGGTTTGTAACATCTTGCATACCAAGCATGTTCTCAGCCATGTGCAGCTTTGCTTTATGGAACTAAATAAAACAAGGGAAAATGGAATGGGGGCAAGGGGAAAAATGAATGTTTTCAGCTGAGATTTGCACAGAGATGACAGGTGAATGAGGTGGAGAGGTAAAGAACAGCTGTTCCAGATGGTAGGAGCTTCAGGAGGGAAAATGCTGGAGTCAAAGCGGTCAGATTGTAGGAAGAGATGATGCTCATGAAGGATGAGTGGTGCTGGCAGGGAGATGAGTGTCGGAGGTCAGTGGGAAAAACTCAGTAAACACTGTGTATGAAGTTTATTTATCTTAAAGTAGCCATTTCCTCTAAATGAATCGTTTTCAGTTCTTTCCAGCACTGATTGCAGGTGTTTACCTGGAGTCATCAATGATCACTATTTTCTGTTGTCATTGTCTGCCTCATCACATTCACTGCCTTAGCTGAGTTCTGCACTGAAAACAGACACTCAAGAATAAATAAACACAGTTTTCAAAAGTCTGGTTTTGAACTAACCCTTCTGTCTCTTTAATCTACTGCCCGGAAATGAAAGCTTTAAAGGTGCTTGAAAACCTAATAGCCTTGATTTTAACATTTTAAACAATCTAGCTTTTGTTGTAGGACTGTAACTGTAATTGGAGCTATTTCTGGATAAGTAGTTCATACAAAAAAAGAAGTGTAAAATAATAGGAAATCATTGATGATAAAAGTGACGCTATAGTTTAAAAAAAAGGCTTAAGACCTCTGGATCAGTCTTGGAGTTCTTTTTCAATACACCTGAAGAACTGGCTAAATGAGAATTGGGCACTCTCAGTCTGCCAGCTCCTCTTGAGTTTATTGGTTCCCTGTTTACAATGTTCTGCTTAAATGTTTTGAAGAAATAGGCAGAACATTCATTCTCTGTGAGATTTATAAAGGCTGAACTTATTTTAATTAACCATTTAAATTTAACTTACTGGCCTCAAGAGTCAGACAATTAGCTGGAGCTGTTGTTTTGCAGATCCTATAGGTATTACACCTAAAATAACTTATATTGGCTGCTGACCTGTCTATTGATCATGGGTGTCAATTCTGCCTCAGTTTCCCAGTGCTGCTAACATTTTAAGCTTATTCTCACACTGTTTGAACTTTAATTTTTTAAATTGTCAGTGGACATGATGTTAAATGTATATCCAAGCCCACTGTAGTCATTCAATATATTAAATGGCATGTTTGGAAGAAACTCAATTCTCATTTCATGGCCATGTTCTTATACAGATAATTTGCTTTATGTCTAACTAGTTTTCCCCAGTATTTCTAACTGGAATCAATTCTTGCCTTCAATTTATGTCTTAAATTATGTCAAAATGTAAAATTCTCTATATTATGAAACAACTTCTGGGCTCTGTATAGAGAGAACTGCTCTTAAGGAGTGACAAAAGGATGATGTTCTAGCAAAATACGTCTTAAGTGCTTATGATTAATGCTTTGGGATACTGCAAGTGAAAGGTGCAATGTGAATTTTGTTCTTTTTCTTTTTTTTCTCCACAGGGGCGATTTTTGATGAATCTGCCAAAAAAGATGAGGAAGTTTTTCGAATGGCAGTTGCTGATCTCAACCAGAATGATGAAATCTTACAAACAGAGAAAATCACATGTTCAGTGACATTTGTGGATGGCAACAATCCTTTCCAGGCGGTTCAAGAAGGTAGGACAACTAAAGAGATTTCTTGCTATTGTTTCTGCAGTCACATGCAAAATATTACCCTGGTAGTTTCTTAGCTTTATGAGAACTTGTAATTTTTGGCTTCTTCTTCTGGAATACCAAATAGTGCATTTAATTTTGGATTAAGCTTCTTTGGTTCATGTTGGTCATAGTGACTTTTAGCCATAAAGTCACCTTTTATCCATTTTCTATGTACAGGCTGTTGAAATGTGATAAAGAAGTCAGACACACTTTGCCTACATCTTTCTTCTTTTCCAGCCTGTTTTGAAGTTACTGTCAAAATGATGACAGCTTCCTGCTACTTTTTGGTTTAATTTTGTGCAACTAATGGCAATTTGTTGGGAAACATAGATTGTTATGTGAATAACTCTTTCAGCCCACACACCTGAAAAAGTTACATATTTTAAAGGAGGGATTAGAGATAACCTGATGACTCAGAAAGTTGCCTGTGTCCAATATGATTTTGTTCTCAGCCTGTCCTTTGTGTCATTCCACAATTACTGGACAAGGAATGACGACATTGCTTTGGGCTCCTGTGATAGTGGCAGGATGATAACAGAAAATAATATTTGAAATCCCTCTGAGCTGGATTAGTAAATCCCTGGTGTGACTGAGCAGTTCTCTGGAAGGACAGCTGGGAGAAGTCTTTAGAAATATGGATTCAAATTTGGGGTTTGAGCATTTGTTATTTCTTTGCTGCTCTGGCACACTGTCTGCCTGAGATGCCAAAGTTTTTTGTTGAAGGTATATTACCACATTTTTCTCAACAACGAAAGTAAATTTTGATGATTTTCTATTTAATTATTGGCTCTGTATTGACATTGAGATTTAAGGGAAATACGCAAATAGTTGCTCCAATATTTGTGTAGTCAAAGGTTTGGCTTCAATTGATTATTGACAAGGCAATGCTAATGAAAAAGCCTTCAATGCTTGTTTTGTTTTTTTACCAAAATACTTTCTTAATTGTGGAGAATTTAGTAATTTAGTAGGTTTTTTTGTTCTGTTAAATTTTACAAGTAGATAGATCTGTGTAATGAGAAGCACTGCAGTCTGTGCTTGATTGGGCTGAAGCAGAAAAAGACATGATTTTGAAAGTATTCCAATTAGAATCAATTCCGTCTCTTCCCCTTTGAAAAAGCTAAAATAGAAACTGGAACTACCCAATACTTTTAGAATTCAGAGGGGAAAATGAAAGTGAGCTCAATCTTTTTAAGATGCTTTCTACATTGTTGGTATTTGGGCTTTTTTTTTTTTTTTAAATCCAGGATGCATAATATTAGCTGATGCTCTGTGCTTAGCATTGATTAACTCTGAAACTTAGCAATTAATTTCCTGTATCATTGTGCTTGAGTAGTTGCAAACTATTTCATGAAATTATGCTTTAAGTACAGTATTTATTTGTAATTTAGGGAAACTGCAAGTGTCAAGTAAAGTAGAACATTTCAAAGGAGTTAATGACCCAATATTTCAATATTCAATTACTTGTTTTATGCAAAAGTTGTGTTTGTCATTGTTGAAAGTATCTTCGTATAGTCAACATTTGAAATGTGAATGGAGCAGATTTGACATAAATTTCATTACCATCTGTTGGGGGGATGAAAGGTCTGTTATGATATTGATGAGTTCAATGTTTCCCAGTAAAAACTGTTTCTTGTGAATACATGGTCAAATACATCTACATGCCTTGCAAATATATTCCCTATCTTTTAAGAGCCCTGTATTTTTTTCTGAATAATCTGAGTGAAGAACAAAGGCTTTCATCTTTTGCATGTACATATCTGTGACATTTTCCTTGTTAAAATATTTTACCGCGGTTAATGTGTTTTGTTTTAACTGAACACAGGCACAAGTCACAGTGTAATATTGCAGTTACTTTGCACCAGTTTCTTACCTTTTTCCTTTTTTCCGTATCTCTACATCACTCATCCTCTGCTCTTAATTGTATTTCTATAAGTATAACTAGCAGGGAAGGGGACCACTCTTTTGTCACATATTACATGGTTTATAACTTAGACACATGCTTAGCAAAAATGCACTGTACTAAACACCAGAAAAAAAAGTTCATTTAAATACTCAGGCCATTCTGGTCTTTTATTTGTAAAAGAAATACTAGAACAAGGCTACTTCTCTTATTTTCCAATATGTGACATTCAGTATTCTCAAACTTGCCTTTTTCATGCAAGCATGACCCTTTCCTTGGAATCATAGCACTGAGTCTGGGGTCCATGGTGTCTCCTATGAAGCAGAACCTAATGTTCCAAAATATACAGTTTATTTAATTTACTATTTGTTTGTTTTAATTTTTTAATATAAACTGCTTGAATTTTTCTTTGTTTTAGGTCACAATATCAGGAATTCTTTAAGGTCTTGACTTTTTTCTGATTGTATAAACTACAGAATAGCCTTTAAAAATCCCAACTTTTAATGCTTGGTAAAATGCTTATTTAAAGCGTTAGATCCATAATAATAGCTTAAAATTGGTCTAAAATTGGTCTAAAATTGCCTTTAAACTGACCCTTTCAGTCAATAGAGAAGGATAAAGAATTTGCCGAGGACTGTGAATTTCAGAAAACCAAGAAGTCATGAGCAAAGACCTCATGAAACAAGACATTAGGTACAGAGTTACTTCTCATAATGATGCAGTAATGGGCAGCCTCCATTATTTCTTTTATTTCACTTTATTAGTGAAATTGGCAAGTAACTCCCAAACAATGTAAACAGAAATACTCAGACACTTCATAATGATTTTGCGAAGTAAAGATAAATAATTTGAGAGGATTTCCAGCTGTGCAGTACTGTGTTCTTCCCTCTGAATCTGTTTTCATAAATTATTACAGTGCCCTTAAATGTCTTCCATTTGTACCTTAGGGCATCTCATTAACAGTTCTGATTGGGGCAATGATACTATAGCAAAGCTGAGTGGTTTTATCCTAGAAGACCTGTGAATGACATGCCCTGTAATATCACTAGGAATGCCCCCAGGGACAATTTATAGGCATGTTCTGGCACACAGAAATAGAAGGTGAAATTCTTTAAGCTAGGAAAATTAGTCTTCCCTTCTGTTGGCCACAGAAAGGGCCAACAGCGAGTGTGGTACATCCCATGCCCTTGTGGAAGCTGCAGCCCAGTTGCTGAGATTTGTCATGTGACCCCTGTGGAAATGTCCAACATGGCAGGTTGTTTCCTCTCTTTCTTTCTTTCTTTCTTCAATACAAAACGCTTCACAATATTTATAGTACTCTTCTGTGCGGTGTCTCAAAATATTTGTGTGCTTGTGTGATTGAGAGAGGAATATTATGATTGGCTTTTTTATGCTGTGCCCATGTCAGGTTCCACAAAGGAAAAGCAGGAACTCCAAGTTTTCTTTGAATATAGACATTGAAAGAAGTAGGGATAGTCAGGTTTTGCATGGTGGCAAGTCAGTGATTTAGCACTATGAAACAAGGAATTATGAGGCAGATCCATACTGGTGCTAATAATATATATTAGTATAATCTTTACTTCCTTTCCTGTCAGACTCCAATTTACAGCAATATTTAAATATGGGTGGGACAGGCCTTCAAAAGGGTTTGAGTTCTACATATACTTAAACTGTAATTATTTTTTTTTTTTTTAATAAAAGACATGCTTCTCTAGTTCTTTTCAATGAACTCTTTTTTCTTTCACCGGGAGGTTTGGTTGAAATTAATACAACACTTATTTTCTCGTTTGTCAGAAAATCACACTGTTCTCTTCTCTTTCTCTTAGTTTTATTATGTTTGTGCTTACTTGAATACACTAATAATTAAATCTTTAATTTTATGGTTCAAAGCCTGCAGTTTCCTACAGTCCTTAATATTATCCTCATCATTAATAATATGGCCATACAGTAGCTGAATGGCTGATGTAAAATATGTGATGGCCTTTGCATTTTTGTGGCAAGTGGAGGGAAGGGGTGGCTTTGGTAGCTTGGACCAAAGGTAATAGTTGGCTCATGCTGATATGTGTCCTTGGGCAGCACAGTTTCCTCAGCCCTCATGCTGCCATTTCCACTTGCACACCGAGAGTTAGGGAGCAAACTCTGCAGGAGTTTGCGGTGCTTGAGGCATCCACAGCATCTAGAAGGTAGTCAGAGCTTGGCCAAAGATGTGTGTTGTACTTGGAGATCCACTGGCAATGTTTTAACCTCATGGCACACATTTTCTTTTAATTTAGTGCTGGTGGGTTTTTCTTAACCTTACTCCTTTCTCCTAACTCTTTTTTCCCCCCTTCTTTTGGCAATATCACATTTTACTGATCTTGACTAATAATTCTACAGTAATCTAATGTTTTCTTCTATAGGTTACCTATAACACATGACAAATAGATTTGACTGATGCTGTTTGAAATTAGCTTTGTTGGACATATTTTCCCATTGCAATCACATATATGTGAGGCTTATTTTTCTTTTTCTTTTCCTAACCCAACCTTTTTGTCATTCAGAGTAGTCACCAGAGTATGCTTACAGACACCAACTCAAGCCTTCGTAATGGCTTTTGAAAGCTTATTGTGATCAGTGAAGTAAATAAGGCAGTGAGTCATAACTAAATGGGATTCAGCTGTAGAGTAACAGAGGTTTGTAGGGCAGCAATATGTATGAAGGTCACATGCAGGATTTTATTCAAGCAAAGTTTTATGGTCAGAAATTACAGCCTCATAGATACATCTGCTTTGGCCTTTGGGACTAGATGAGTGTAATAAGATTGTTCTTTCCCATTTTTCTGATCACTGTAGAAATCTGTTTAAATCCACAGATTTCATGGACTGCTAAACTTTCTTTCACTTTGTGTCACTTATTTCTTCAGATTTCTGAGCCTTCCTTGAGTTGTTTATTAACCAGTGCATGTTTAAGATTAAACCTTTACAGGGTGGAACTTCTTCATTGGCCCTTCATTTCATTTCTGGTTTGTTTTTTTATTTCCCAATAAAATGGATTTTGATGCAAGAAGATATACTGAAGAGGAAAAAAGTCAAGGATTTGAGCTATAAAAAGTCGAGGAAGAGGAGGAGAAGCATTTCCATAATGATATAAAGCTCCTTTGTAAAATCAGAAATGGTTGGAAGTGTTTGCAATTGTGAATTGCTTGTATCATGAGCACTTCAGAAAATATGGTAGGAGATTTTTTGAATTACCTGTCCTCTGTGCTCTCTCATAATGTACCAGCACTTGCAGTACTTTGCCCTGTTCTCAAAGTGCTGGGTGAGGAGCCTGCTACTCTTACACAGCCATTGTTCTCACTTAAGTCTTGCTAACCTCACAAAATCAATCAGATCTCCAATCTGCATAAATGTACCATGGGAGTCCAAGTGTTGACAGCTTAAGAAAAGAGATCTTGCTAACTGGTGATAACATCCTGACAGTTGGGAAGGCAGTGGTTGCATGGGAGAAGATCAGGGAGAAGGGAGGAGTGAGCACTGATGGAACTACAAAAAAGGGCTGTGTAATAGAGGCTCAGTTTAGGATGAGCAGGATGCATATTTAACACATTTTCAGTGGAAATTTCAAAGCTCATGTGACCTTTCTTTGCCTGGAAGTAATCTACTCAGAGCATACTGCAGGCTGTGAAAGGAGGTCAGATTTATTCTCAGAAAGGCCTCAGACTGGTACAGCAGATAGAGTAACTGCAAGACTTCCATCACTCTCCAGCCTTTGGATTTTGAGCCCCAATGTTTTCTAGTTCCTAATTCTTTCTGTAGTAGTGCTTTCTTTGATTGTAAGATGACTTCCATTATCTTTGTTTCCAGTTTGAAAGCAAACTCTGGCAGCTGTAAGCTGCATTAGACTTTCAGATATTTGAAGATTAAAAAAATCATTTATATTCAGCTCTGAAAAATTCCCCCAAATCCACATAAATTAAAATTGAAATTAAAAAAAAATCTGTCTATCAAGAATGACTTTGTTCAGGATAGTTTAAACAATGCGAGAAATTAAGCTATAGATATTAAAGTGGTTGAAGAGCCTTCTATGCAGTAGGCTTTCCAAATTGCTGAGCCAAAGAGGGGAGGAAAGAGGCTTACTCCAGTGCAGGCTAGGGCGAGATCCAGCCGTCCTTTAGGTGCTGTTACTCACTTTATCTCTCAAAACACCTAAAGCCCGCTGAATGTACACTTTATGGATGCTGCATGTCTTTGTTGTGGTTTAAGGAAAGAATACGAGTGTTTCTATGGAAACCACTTTTCTTCAGGTGACCAGGAGACCCGGTAACATCCCCCATTACACTTGGCTGCATTGCAGCATTCAAATGCAGCGCTGTGACCGAAGCTGTTTATGTGGGGCCACACATCAAACCAAGGACTTTGGTGTTTCAGACTTTGCATTACCTACCACACTATCTTTCTGGGGTCTTTTTTTCCCCCTCTGCTTTCTCATGACTTGAAAACAGCAGGAGTGATTTTCCTAATGCTGATGCCATTCACCATTTTCAGTTGCCAAAGTTTGGCTCCACTTAATTCTTATGGCAGATTTTGACATTTTTTATCACAGCTTCCACTTTCAAATGACAAGCAGGAATTTTAATAGGCTTGAAAGAAGTTCCATCCCAGGCTGTTGCTTGAAAAGCATGTGACTGTGAGACTATTAACCTCTAACCCTTTTTAAAAAGGTGGATCAAATAAATGAATAAATGCACACTGGACAAGTGTCAGGCCTTTTGATGGTGAGGTGCAGAGTGAATTTTATCACATTGCTATAGGAAAAGCTGGATAGGCTGCTATTCTGCAGTACTTACACTTTAAACCAATCATTTTTGGTTTTGCAATAGACATGTTTCCACTTGCAGTTCACAAGTGCCCAATACGTGTTTTCATACATTAAGCACGGAGCTTCAGTCTGCTGTGTTAATGTACTCTGACACACTGCTAGGGGTTTACTTTTAAAAGAGATATGCAGATTGTGATGTGATTAAATAATATCAGTAGTACGTTTAAACGTTTAAAGCCACTGTGCCTGGAGGGTTTTGGGATATTTTAACACACAGAAGCATAGAGACAAAGTAAATGAGAGATGCTTCATCTTCCTTTCCTAGATGCCAGTTATTTAACTAGCACCCTGAGCTATCAGTCGCCTAAAGTAATCTCCTTAAATTAAGTAATGGACACCCTATCTGGATTTCCCTCTCATCTTTTTGTGAAGCAATGTCCACTAAAATCACTTGAACAGTCAATCATCGCTGTCCAACCAGACGTGGATATTCCTAGACAGGCCTCACAGCCTGCAAGCTTGCAGCAGGTTGTGGCAACTACCAAGCCATGAACTCCTGCATTCAGCTGTTTTCTGCTCTATGGAGTCCTCCTGAGTCCTCTCATAATGTGAATTGGAGATTTTGCTTTTCTTTCTCCTTGCTGAAGTCTATGAATTAAGTGGAAGTCACCAGGTCCTTGTTTCACCATGCAGTTTAGGTACAAACATGGATCTGACTCCTTACAGATCCATATTGGCTGCATTTATCTATATCAGTGCTTGTCTAAAAGTCAATAGAGTTAATTAATTTTAATTAATTAATTTCTTAATTTAATTCTCCCCTTTAGCCTTCCTTGCACTTATTCGTTCTCTTCTCAAAAATATTTTATTTCATTTGCAAGTTGGTTTTGTTATAATGTGTTAGCTCTTTGGGCACTGTATTCTTAGTAATTACAACAGTCTGTATTTGAGGCAATTGGGTATTTGTGTGCTTCAAATAATTTTAAATGTACTGCTTTCTCTCTCTTTCTCTCTCTCTCGGTATAATCAGAGACAAAGTATACTTTATGGAGGACAGTAGTGTTTTAAAATCTAATTTTGGTAATGAGGAAATGAGCCATGACAACTCTGGAGGTGAAGCCTGAAGTGAATTATGAAGGTCATTCTCTTAGATGGGGAAATTAATTATATTTTAGCTTGGTTCCCTGTTACTTAGACCCTTTATATTGTGCACTACCAAGTAATTTTTACTAAATATCAATTTATGAAAAATTATCTGAGCAAAAGAGTGCAGTTACAAGGACAGATTTTGAAACTAGGAAGAGTTTTATTAAAACACTAATCATATCAGAAAACCATAACCTTTCATGTTATCTTTTTGAAAGCATGTCTGCTGTGGGATTTTAACGCTTATTCATTCTGACTATTGGTGGGCCTTTAGCTTCTGTGATTACAGGCTCTTCTGAAACTTATTTTTCTCCTTTAAATCCAGTCTTTTGAAATTCTTCATTGTGTAATCTGAAAGAATATCGAAGTGAGCCAAGCCACTCTGAAGGATGCAGCCACTAAGTGCAGCACTTGCAGAGGGCAGATGAACCAGGTAGTTTTGATGGTAATTGAAAAACATTTGCTCTAAGCCTGGAGTAGACACAGGAGTCTTGCAGAGCCTTACATGTTCTGTTGACACACAAGTGGGAGTTTGGGCTTGGGATCTTTATGTAAGGGTATAAAGAATTAACACATGGGGCTTAACTTGATGTGGAAATTAAGCACCTGCTTAAAGGCTTTCCTGAGCAGGGATATACTTAAGCAATCCCAAATCAGTGACTTAATTTTCTTCGGCAGCTGGTATTCATTATTTTGTTTACTTTTAAGGCCTTATTTTCTCGAGAAAATTGTAGATCTTAGCAGCATTTTCACATCCTGCACCTCTGGGTGTCCAAATGTGCCAGGTGGCTGTAGCTCCTCTGGTATTGCTGGACGCAGAAAATGTGGCTGCAGGTTGTTCCTGGACCTTGTGACATCTGGAAAAAAGTTTGAAATGACAATGAATCTTCCAGAGTGCCAGGCCACAAAACACAGCTAAATAAGTAAAAGCCTACAGAGATTTGGCTTCGGACACTACTTTTCACAGCGAGAGAGTTATGATGTACAGGGCTTGGTCATCAGAGTACCAGAGAGCTGTACTCAAAAATTGCAGTTTTGTGTTACAGATAAACAATTTATGTTCCTCCCATCACTTCGTGACCTGGTGCAGGAAAGGAAGCCAGCAAGAAGCTACTTTCTTTTTCAAAAATATTATGTGTCTTTAATGGCAAGCTGTGGCTCAGTGGCAAGCCCTGTGGTAGCCAGCCCTTGCTAAGGGCACAGGAAGAGAGCATGAACTCTCTGTTCCAGGTGCAGCCAGATGCTGGAGCAGCTTGCTGTAATGTTGGATGCCAGGACCTGAAAGTAAATGATCATTAGCTGTCAAAACCAGACAAAACCAGCCACCCTAAGAGAGGAGACTTTTGTACTTCTGAAATGCCATATCAGTGAAAAGGGGTACCAAAACTTTGTTTCCTGAACAGAAAAGATGAATGTTTCAAGAAAATGAAATCCATTCAGACTTATCAGGAGTTTAAAAAAAAAAAGTTGACTAGGTTGAAAGAGTTAACATTCTCTCTAATGGGTGCAGCCTGAAGAGCGAGGTGACGCCAAATAGGGGCTTGTCAAGACATCTGTAAAAAGGCTCATCAGTTCTGCTTAAAACATGAAATTTGAGTTCTTTCCTGAGGTCTTTGCTAATCCTAAGTCTCTGATACTAGAAAGTAGAAGGGAGTAAACTGGTATGGATGAAGGAATAATGCAGCTTTCATTTGGCTGTCATGCCTTTAAATGTATTCTTCATTCGTGATTTGGCACTGGTGGATCAAATGCTGAACCAAAATCATATTCTTCTGCGTGCTTGGCTCACTGAGTTCCACGCATTAAGAAACTGGTTCCTCAGGTGAGAACAGGAGAGAGTCTAGAGATACCTGTGCAGCATAGGAGCAAGTGGCACCTAGCTCAGCTGGGTTAGTCTAACACAGTGACCTTGATTTAGAATAGAAATAACTGAGTGTAAAACAAAGCTCTGAAAACACTAATTTAAGTAAATTTTTTGAAGTAATGTTCTTTGCTGTCTTAGTTTACATGGCATTAAAAGATGTATTGTTCTTCCTTATCTTTATATTAAAAAAAACCCCAAACAACCACAAATCAATAAGAAGCTATGCAGGAAAACATGTTCCTCTATTCAAGAAAGCAAGATTTTTCTTTGTACTCTTTGTTAGTAACAACTGCTTCTTTCTTAATAAAAAAATTCTATCTTTCAATAGCAGATAACAGCATTAAATTGAGAGATACTTGGAATTCTGTAGTTGGGATATTTTTTCATTGAATTTCATTATTTGGAGATTAACATTTTAAAAGGTCAGCATCCAGGGAAGCTCCCTGCACAGTTATTGAATGGCTCTATGAGTTCCACTCAAGTCACAATTTTTAAAGCGTAAAATATACTTCTTTTTCAATATTTCTCGATCTGCCACAGAGAATTTATATTTTTTTTGGTTTGTTTCTTTTTCTCTATATAGTACTCATGCCCAAAAATCTATTTTTAAAATTTATTATGAAAGTTTGTTGGGTTTTTTGTCAGAAGGAAGAATAAGTGGTCATAACTCATGCAAAGTACTACTTAAACCTTCCGTCAACTGAGCCTTTAATTCAGTAAGACTTGTTTTTTTTGGTTCTGATTCTTCACAGACAAAGTTCCATAAAAACCAATTTGACAGGTTATGATGTGTTCCATAGCATCAAAATTCTTAAGAATCAATTTCCACATATAAAAACCAGTTGTGGATGTTACAAATGGGGCTGCTATGACTTGTCTTGGTTACTCCATCTTTCAATAAACTTAGCAAAAAAGGCAGTGTGTTTTAACATACTTGTTTTTAGCAGGTTCTGTAATCCTAAGATTCCTTGGAATTTGAGCACAACTAGTTTCAAAACTCCAAAATGTACTTATTAATATATTTGGTCATGCCAAGATCTCAACTCAAGATTTTCTAAGTTCGAGTTTTGTGTCAAGTCCTTAAACTAGGTTGATACATGTAACACATTTTCCAGTTCCTATACGTTTTTCCTCTCTGTGTGATTTTTTTTTTCTGCTGTTCAGACATTCATTTCATGTGCAGTCTAACTTGATGAGAAAGTTAGAAACTTCTGTGTGTGAGCAGATGTTCCTTGTGCAAGCTCCAGGGGGTACCGGTGGTGAATATACTGGATCACCTCCTATTCCCAGCCAAAACAGACTCTGGAGGAGCACAGATGGTATCTGGAGCCTCCTTTGGCAGCTGCAGATGCTCAAGCTCTGACATGAACTATGCCTCAAAGAAGAGTTTTGGACTTTCTTCTTTATGTAATACAATGCCAGTTGCTGCTACAATTGGGATGACTTTGAAAGACATGATTCCTTGGTCTAACCTATCAACAAGTTCACGTTCTGTAATATTTGTGAGAAGTGCACCTTGAAAAACAATCCTTTCAAAGTGGAAATGGACAGATGAAATCAGCAACTTCCAAAAGCATGAGAAAGGTGTAGTCCTTTCCGCACTTGTTCTTAATATTAAAGATGTTCTTAAAACTAGTTACACATCACTGCATTACTTTTTAAACTTCAAATTATTTTCTGGAGATTCTACTGAAATAAAAAGAGCAAAGTTTTGTTATTTTACAGTATTAGTTTGTTACTTAAGAAGTTGTCACATTGTAAGAGTTGGTCCCAGGTATCTTCTGTCAGGGAGTTTTAAATTCCAGGTTTTTCTTTTTACTATTTTTTTATTACTTGGAATTTTGAAATCTGTTTTCCTGTGTGTTTGTGCTCTGTGCCTTCAGCTCGTGCACTTTGTGCCTTTATAGACTATAATTTGGTACTGCCAAAGGTGTTCTTGAGGAAAAACTTGACATGACCAAACATGGTGCAAAGTTGCACTTACCTCTTGCATTAATGGGAAGGGAATTTAAGGAGAAAGGAAGAAAAGCTGAGCCTATTACCAGCAGTAATAGTGACTTGGAAGTTTGCCCCCTTTTATTTTTCATATCTATTAATGTTTAATGCAGGGACCAGTTCATGTAGAACCCTCCTCATTGTCTATTCATTGGCTTCAGGAGTTGGACTTGATGATCCTTGTGGATCCCTTCCAACTTGGAGTATTCTGCGTTTCTTTATCTGAACTGGAGAAGTGATTTATTTTGCAACATGGAAAAAAAGTGATTTAAAAAGTATCTGTGGATGAATGATTTCCTTTGATAATGAAAAGCAGAATTTTGAGTAGCTTTCCTTCATGGGAATTCTTCTTGTATTGCTAAACTGTAGTATCTTCCTCCATAAACAACTTTGAGAGAACTGCATGAGCTTTTCTTTAAGGGATGACTTCTTCCATTCTTCTCCTCTTGCTTAGTGTATTCTTGATGATTATTTCTGGAAGTGCTTATACGTGGAAGTGCTTGTTGTATCTGGCCATTTTTGATGACATGATTATGTAAGAGTATAGAACAAAAGTACTTGTGTTTATCTGGCTTTATGAAAACCAAAATTCTTCACTCTAAACTACCTCTGAAAATCAGTATGGTTACTAATGCTTGGAAGCATCAGGGTCAGCCAACTTTTCTGATAACTTGAGTGTGGTCGGTTGTGTGCAATAGCAAATTGAAAGTCATTACATGTAAAAAATCCGTGGGCTCAACGATGTGACTGCTACAGTGATTTTATTTAAAGTCAAGGCTGAAAATAGAAACAAAATAGCATTAACATGGATACTAGGTTGCTGTAGTGTATTCTGTGTGTTGCAAAATTTCCTTGCTGCTGAGATCTTGCTGGGTGTCACTTCTCAGTAGAATTAATTTCAAACTTAAGCTCAGATTCTTCGCAGTGCAAAAGGGTGTTCAATCTTCGTAAAGGTAGTTGAGGTATACGAAATGTAAGAAAGGTCTGTCAAAAAGCAACAGAAGCAATGTAGGAAATGAGACAAACTGATAGAATATTTTTTTCAGAGAAGATTTCTTTCTCACAAATTGACAAGTTGAAGTATGCTGCTGATGTATAGGAAAATAGTGAGGGATGGTAAGAAATGAAGAATGTGGAAGCAACATTTAAAGGTTTGTTCATGCCTTTCCAAACATGACTGATATGCGTGTTAGGATGCAGAGGTGTTAAGACTAGAGATTTTGATAGACTGTCCAAAGAACAAATGCAAAAAGTTCATGGTGACTTTTTTAATGCTTTTTCTAGAAGATGCAGAAGCCAGTGAAACAAAGATGTAGGTATTTATGGACCGTATCACCATAAAAATGGCTTGAAGACCTCCTTGTCTGCACCCTCCCCAGATTTTGAATGGTACTAGTGATATGGAGCCATTTGGGAAGCAGTACAGGTTTCAGTCAAAACTCACATTACCTACATAAGAGGACTTGGATGTTTTTGAGGAACAGACATCCCAGCTTAAGTAAAAGATCTTTTAATGCAATTTTTGGTCAGATGTCTGCATCTCAGGAGATCTCTACTTTTTACTCAGCTGCAGGATGACAGAGTGAATGCAAGCTCTCTTATCTAGGAAATTATTACTTTCTTCAGTATTTTAAATGGCTCCGTTTCTTAAGATGAATTAGAACGGCTATTTTGGTTTCAAAAGATAAGTGTAAGTCTTTATAAACATACTACTGTTTAGACTTCACAGACTTGGAGAACTTTAGAAGTTTTGGGGTGACTGTGTGTGGCTATTGGAGAGGTTAACAGACTTTTTGATTAAGCCAGAAGAGTTTAGTACTAAGTAGTTATCTCCTGGAGAGAGCTGTGTTCTATAAAGGATACAGAAAAGCTGGAGAAGGAAATCGCACAGATTTTTTTTTGTGTGCAAGAATCTTTCTTTTTGGAGTCTGGAGAAGAAAGGATTGCAGCTTCTGAGGGTCTCAGTTGTGACGCACAGGAGAACTTATGCAAAATTAACCACATTTATTTTAACTGTAAATATTTATCAAGCAAGAGTAAATTGTCATCCCAAGGTCTAAAAATGTATTTGTTTATCTGGCTCTTTTGTAACAGGAAATGAAAAAACCTTTAGAGAAACATGAAATGCACCTGCTTGTCATGAGCTGAAAAATTTTTTGTCTAATGTGCCTGACTAATTCAGGATCATTTTTTCCCTCCTCTCTCTCAATTTCTATTGGGGACTCTCAAATTCTGTTAAAAGAGTTGAAAGCTAGCTCCCATGGGTTTGTGTTATACTCCTTTAACTGGTGTATAGATCACAGAAAGAGATATGAAGGGTTTAAGCCTAATTCTCTGGGTCCCACTTTCAAAATAGAAATTGAGTAGAAAGCCATGCCTGTAACATCTGTTGGGCTTTGCAGAAAGCCTGAAGAGTGATATTGCAAGAAAGGGACAGGTTTGAATTTTTCAGCTAATACAAAGAATCTGAAGATATGTCTGCAAATTAGCCGTGTCTATAAATTCTTGGTATTTATAACCAGCAATGCATTAATGGAAAAGAATGTACCATCGTTAGAAAAATAAATAGCTTTGGGTAGAGATAGATATGTGTGGATACATACAGAATATTAACTGGTGATAAAATTGTTATTGTTACCAAGGCTACAAGAGTATACATGATGTTGTCTTCAAATGCATCAGTAATTTTTTCTGTTAAACCTATCATTGTAGCAGCAACCTGAGCATTTGAAGTAGACATTTCCCAAAGCTTTACCTGGCATAAAAATCACTTGGCAGATGTATCTGCCATGCACAGTCATTACATCTGGCAGCTGGAATATATACCTGGATGGAATAGATTGCGGTTTTGGAAATATCAGACTTTTGGAAAAGTAAAATATGATTCTCTGGTTTTATGTTATACTTGGATAACAATGAGCTTTGAAATGTTTACCTCCTTCTGGTAGCTTGTCTGTAAATTCTTTGAACCGACAGTCTGCAGTCTGATTATTTTATGAATTGTTTCCTTATCTACAGATTCATATAATTTAATTTTAATAATATAATTTTGTATTTCAACTCTCACTATAGAAGTACATGGAGCATAAATATATAAATGGTTTGCTTTCTGAGGTTTACCTTTTCTGTTTCCAGGCTGCCTTTTGAAGTAGTTGAATCAGTTTTTGTCTTTCTGATGACTCTGTTCTGGACACCACTAAATTTGGAAGGAGCGCATGATCCTTGGCTGGGTTCCCTATGGCAGATCTCCTCATTACAGATCTGCAGGGCTGTGGTCATATGGACTAGTAACAAGATATTTACAGTGGGCCAAAGGGGGTTGAAGGTTACTTTGTACCCAGAGAAATTTATTTGTGTTAAGCTAGGATATGAATTAAAAGAGAAATAACTATGTCTGATCTAATCTTAAGAATTGCTATTTTGGAACAAATTTCTATGTGGGTAGAGCCTAGGCTGTTCAAATTTCACACTACCTGAGATGAAGTTTCACCATAATGTTAGGAGAAGATGGAAAAGAATCCATTAATGCGTAGAGCATGATGTTTTGATTTTCTTGTTGTTTAATATTTTTGTGTATGTAAACAACTCATCTAGTTTGGAGAGATGGGGGAAGAGGCTTAGAAGGGAGCAGAAGAAAATTTCATACTGCTCCTTGACGTGAAATTTTCCTTTCTTTTGGTTTAGTGTTTTGCTTGGTTCTTTACCTGTTCTGTGTGAGGTTTTGATCAGCATTTAGTTTTCTGCAGAATAAGTAACTTAGATTTCATTCCAGACAAACTGTCTTGCGAGCTTACCTATCAGTTCTTCTAGGCATAGCTGTCATTTCATGCAGTCTTGCCACTCCAGGTAAATAGCTGTTTATACAAAGACTTATTTTGGAATTTTCCAATCTATGTTATAAAATATGTCTTTCCCCATAAGTGTACCTGAAATTTAGCTCAGCCTTTTACAGTTATCAGAATCACTGATACCAATTATAACCTGTTCTCTGAGTCTATAATTTTTCATTATTCTCTGTGTGTTTGAAACTGCTGTGAGAGTCCTGTAGTTATCAGGTCACCCTCCTTCAGTATTGCAGTAGTAACACTTTTAGTGTTGCAGAAAATCTTCACTATTTCAATCTTTATTTTAAAAATTAGTACCAGCATATTAGCAATTATTTCCTTGGCTAACTTCTAGGATTCTTGAATTATGGACACTTAGTTTTACTAATTTGGAAGCATTTGTCCTTGGTGAATGAGATTGTTTCCAGAAAATGATAGAAACATATACTGAAGATACATCCGTTTAGGAGTGGTAGTGCTCTTCTTTCCCCGCTGTCTCTCTTTGTGCCAGCCAGCAGCCCAGCCTTCTTCTCTGACTTGGAGCATGGGTAGTGGGGCTGTTCTGAATGGCTGTCCCCATGGTGTGATGATGATCTGTCAGAAAAAGCAAGGCTGTGATAACAAAATGCAAATGTCCAAGTAGAAGAGAAATTTTCCCTGGACTGAGCGAATACCACTTGCCATTGGCAAGTTTTGGAAGCTCCTGTGAGTGCCATTTAGATTGTGTGTTGTTGAAGGATTGGAGAATCCAGGGATAGGGTAGGGGAGAGATTTCAGAGGATGATAATTGCTGTCACTAGAAGGGCCCTGTACCTAAGCACCAAGAGTTAAACATCCTTGAGCATCATGAATCTGTTTCATTGCATTCACCCACTTCCTCTGACATCACATTCTGGTTGTTTTCAATAGCTGTATAAACAAATTAGATCTGTTTAGTCCAACTAAAACTCTGAATACAGGGTAGCCAAGCACAAGTTTATTGCCTGATTCACCTTTTGCTCCTTGCTCTGCATTATTGTAAAAGGGCAAAAGAGCTTCATGTTTTATTCAGTTAATACAATGTATATTTAATTTGCATTTTTAGTGTTTTCAAAGGTGAAAGATAACAACTTCAACAGCAGTGAATGTGGTAATTTAATTTGTTGTAGGGTAATAATAGGATTCTCGGAAATGGCTTAATCGGGAAGTCTTGCAAAACCTTTAACAAGTGCACCAGTCAGAAGCTCACCTGTGCTGAGCTACCACACACCCACGAAGTAGCAGGGAGTTACAGCTGTGCAGCTGCCTCGGTGTTGCCTCTTAATTTAATTTCAAAGGTTTGCAGGAGGAGAAACAAAACCTGAAGGGATGAATAGAGGGCTACCAAGGCATACTAAACACTGCTGAATCCTTTCCTTAATTTCGCTGCCACTGGGACTGGTTGGGGTTATAATTTTCCTTGTGTACCTTATAAATGGAGGAACAAAAAATGGCCTGTATTAAAAGGTGGGGTATAAAGTTTGTGACAGTGAAATTTATCTGTCCTAATTCAATGTCTGCCTGCAGGATCTGGGCTTCTAAGACAGCAGTTTTTACATGTGTGGGTTGTGTGTTATGAAAGATACCACAAAAGATGGGAGAGGAATACCCCAGGATTTTTGATGGCTGGTGTCTGCCTTTTGCTACATGATTCCCAACTTAGAGAGGGGACAGTTCTATCAAGCACAAGAATCTGCATTCTCCAAGTTAGATGCTAAGGTGATAATATTTTCAAAAAGCTAACAAAAATGCAAAATTTTCCATCTGACTGCAAACTCAGAAAGAAACATCTTTTTAATCAAATTAAAGTTGGTCCAGACAGGTTATTTATATGTAGTGTGTAATTGTACCATTCATGTTTTATTGAGCTGTTATTAGCAACATAGAATTCACTTAAAAAACAATACTAGGTACTGTTTTTACAGTGTTTCTTCCATGTGGCCGAGTGTTGGCTTTTTTATGCTACTTAAAACATTGGTGGTAGATGTAAGACTCTGTTTTCCTAAAACAGTGAGTGTCAGCAAAGCTGGTATCCTAGTAGTGAACTACATACACATGGAGGAACTATGAATGCTTTCCTCTTCCAAGCCTGCTTCTACATCTTCATTCCAATTCGTAGTTTGACAAGCACCTAATATACATCTTTTACTGTTTTCTTCTTTTCTCTAGAGCTTCTAAATATTTTTTTTATTCTTTTGAAGTGTTCCTGAAATGTGAGATTTTCTTGGTGTGAAGTTACAACATGGATATGAAAATAACCAAAGTGTCTAAACCATGAATTTTGACCTGAAGTGAGTTAATTTTCCTAAGATTCTTCTCCTGCCTGTTCCTACAGTGATACATGTTCTTTATTATTTTTGTCCTTCTGGTGTACTATTTACAATTTGGAAGCCAGAATTGTGAACGTACTCATTATTACTTATCTGAAGTTGATGATATTCTGTACAATGTGCAGGAGCTTGGCATTTTATTCATTAACCTTTTCCTTTTTAGGCAGATTTTATTCTGCTTAGCTGTGTAATTTCCTTGGCATAAGAATCACCAAAAAAAAAANAAAAAAAAGAGGGTGTGTTGTGACTCACCAGATCAAATATCCTTTCACCTCCTACCTACCTCTTGTAAGCCAAAATACACACATAGAATTGGCATGGGGACGATTTCACTGAAAGCACTGATTTAAAACTACATCATAATAGTTTCAACAGCATCAAGCTGTAGTGTTTGTAACCAGTTTAATCCTGTATGAATTATTATTTAGATAAAGGTTATTAATTGCCAGCTGCTGTTCAGTTAATGGCAACATGCCAAGAAAGCACTCAGAGGCCTCCCTGTTCACCTATCTGTTGTAGGGAGTTGAGTATTTGGCTTTAGAGCAGAAAACGTCAAAGAAATTTTTCTCAGGCTTTTAAATTCTTTCAATTTTTCTTTCTGTTAATAAAATGCAGATTTGCAGCATCATTTTTAAAGTCCAGATTAAGGCAGAGACAGAGGAGCTGAAATTGATTGGGAATTGTATTAGGACAGCTGTGTCATCCCACTTCCTAGCTATTGTTAACATTGTTACTGTAGAGATATTAGTAATTAACTCCAGTAAAAGCTGTCTCTAGTTGTGGCTGTTTTCGTAAGCCACTGGGCTCTTTTGAAAGTTACTTAATCTTTTATTGCCTGTTCAGTTATTTCTGCCCATGACTTTTGATTTCTTTCCTCCAAGAATATTTGTCTCTGCCATATGTTACCACACAGTGTAAAATGCTTTTTTTCTACTAACAAGTTACCAAGGCCTGCAGAAAATTGCATTATTACGGCCTATGCAGTGCAGTTACCTATTTAAAAATAGGAAGAGGAAAATCAAGGGAGGTCAGATATATTTTCATTACTGTTATGCTATTTGACACTTTAAATTTTTTATGTGATGAACTAGCACTTTCAGATGAAGAGTGGCCAGTCTTTAATTCTTTAGTTTAAATTGCAGTGTAGGATTCTGGAGGAATAGCAGGATGCTTCAAGAAGTAGCTTCAAAACACATGTGATAACATCCCCCAACAACTCTTGTATAGCAATGGGAGCCCTGGGAAGAGCATCCATGGGCTAAATCAGCACACAATCCCAAAAGAAGCAATTGTGGCAATTTTACTCCAGGGCAGACAGACACAGAGCTGCTTTAAATGTGCCTTTCTTTTATTTTTAATTTTATTGTACAAGAAGCCTGAAGGATGCCATGCAGATATAGTTAAACACTTGTACCAAGGGTTTTTTTTTTATTTATAATGAAAGAATAACTCCAGGTCTGAAGGTTTGGTTTGTAAAATGGCATTAGTAAACGTCATGATCATGTTTGAAACAAGAAGCAGAGTCCCACATGGGTTTTTTTGGCAAAGGCAGCCACTGTTAGGCTCTTTCACTTGTGATACAGGCTTTTTCTTGTGAGATTACACTGCTCACTTATAACTTAAAGGCTCTGTGATAAATTGTCAAGGTGAAAATATGGTTTTACTGGAGATTTTATCATTTGGAAACATTTTTATAAGTAAATGCCGTGAGGTCTCAAGCAAGAGCCCTTAAAACAAGAAGCTTTATTAAAAAAACTGTAATGTCTGGAGAGACCATGTCTTTGAAGCTGTCCTGATAATCTTGGCACAGAATAATTTCTTGTCTTTTTGTTGCATATTTTATTTATGGGGTTTTGTTCAAGATATGGGCATGTATTTACACTCTATGATGTATATAAATAAAATGGAAGATAACAGCAAACAGGAGGCTTTAGCAAACACTTTGCAATTTTTGGTATGTGTACGAAGTCATTATAGAGCTATGTATTGTACAACAGTAGTGCTTTAAACCATTTTTCCAGATAAAGCTTTTACTTTGTCTCTGTTAATAGGCCAAATTGGAAAATGAGAAAGAATGTTGGGGTGGAGAGGAGGGGAACTGGCATTCAACTTGTTGGCTTTAGTGCACAGTGAGTCACAACATACTGGCTCCAAGAGGAGGGAGTTCATGGTTTCTTCCTGTGGTAGTAGGTTTTGCCCCACTGATGCTTGCAGTTCATGACAGTGTGATTTTGTATCTGGAAAGTTACAGAAATGTCCAAAACTGTTTTTCACTTAGGTACCTTCGAAGCTAATTTGGGCTAGTTCAACAAAGAGCAGGAGGAATTTATTTATTTCCATAAGGAATTGTAGGAGATGAGATGAGATCTTCCAATCTGAGGAGTCGTTCTGCTGTACTTTTAACTGTAGATCCATATAGCAAATAAGCTCCACAGCCCTGGGAAAGAACTGAACCGAAAGCTTGAGATGTATAACAACTTTGAGTGACTGACATTCAGGATATCATTAAATGTAACTGCAGGCAACTTTGTGTTACCTCACTCTCCCAGTGCAACAGTTTTAGACTGGAGGGACGTATTTTATGACACCTTCTCGCCTCATGCTATTCCTACATGGAAGGAGCTGCTGTTTCCTTTCATCTTATCACTTCATTCATTGCTCTATCTGGTTGTAGGAAGACTCCATTCAACTTGGTACATACATACCTGGCAGCACAGGGAAAGCATCTGAAGGTACAAAGAGTTGCTGGAAACTGAAAGGGTCCCTGATATTCTCTCTACAGGGAGAGAGAAGGGGAGAAAAGAGCTATGATGCAGGTATTTTTCAGAAAAGTGGAAGGAATGCAGGAAGAAGTATTGGCATCCAAATTACTTGATTCCAGCAATGGAGGGAAGAAGAGGTGTAAAATTGTGACCTGTAAGAAACTCTAAGAACACTTATTGTATTTCCACTTTCAAAATCTACAGGTAATATCTATCTTTTCCCCACTAAGGTATAAATGTCCAATGTCCTGACGTAGGTTCATGTCATACTGCTGAAATTGGCATTACTGGGAAGGAGGTAAACTTTTTACACTATCAAACCAATGTGTTGCTAAATCAAGAACTCCTTCCCAAAGCATTGTGGAGATAGATGTCTCAGCTCTACAGACATTCAGTAGCAGATGTGCACACAGGAGAATTCCCAGGAAACACCTGTATTCGCTGCACATGGCTTCCTGTATTTGCTTCCCAAGCTTCTCTTTGTGGTTGAGCAGAACTTTCAATGCCAAGTCCCTAGGAGCTGCTGTATGGCTCCGTGGTTTTTCCCTCCAAACCCTGTTTTTTATTGCCTGCTCTGGGCTTTCTTATTTGTTGACTTAGTGAACGCTTTTGACCACTTTTCCTCTCTACCTATATCTCTCTCTACCTATATCTTTCTCTGAAATTAAAGAGTGAAAGCCAATTTAGTTGAAGGGAAAACCTGAGATCACCTTTGTCCAACACCATGTGTGATTAGCTAGAATAAGAATGATGCCTCCTGAAGTCTGCAAAGCATTCCTGTATATTATCAAATAGTGTCTTTGATTTCATCTACAGGTGGCTGGATATTGGCTTAGAAAAACTGATCCTGGAACAGTTTGGAGGTGTTTTTTTGTTGGGATATTTGGTTTTTTGGGGTTTAGTTTTTAACATTTTAGGTTTAGATTGTGTTTGAGCTCCTGCTTGATAAGACAAGCTATGCAGAGAGGATTGGATCGTATGGACTTTACTAATTTTTAGAAACTGTTTTCTTCCTTTTTTGGTTGCAGAATAATAATCTGAGGGGGATTTATTAATGGTTTAAGGAGAATAATACTTCTGGGTTAGTAACAGAGATGTGAAACCGAAAAACATTTTTGCCTGACTTATGGTCCATTCTCATGTTTCGTCCACTAATGTCCTGGGAAATTCCACAAATAGGAGGAAAATACAATTCTACTCATCCTACCTTGACTTGTTTGTCAATGTGCACGTGCTTATTCTTATTGTCTGTTGTTGTTGTTGTGTTTTTTTGTTTTTTTTTTTTGTTAAGACTATCATCCTTTTCTCTCATGATCATTATAAGTGGAAACAATGAGTCTTTACATCTGCACTGGTAAGTTTTCGTGGTGATTTTTATAAGTCTGCAGCCATCTATTTTGGACTGCAGGGATTTCTTAATTAAACACAGGCTTAGGCTTATGTTTTATATTTCTTGTCAGAGACAGCATCAAGCACTGTTGCAGGCATGTAGAACAATTGAGGCTTAATTGTGGAATGAGATAAACATGTATAAAATCCAATTTCTATTGTTATTGATCTTCTATATATTGTAGGGAGATAATTTATGTTTACATACAGATGAGTAGGTCAATTGGAGAGCAATTTAAACCTCCTGAGGCATCAGATCTTGTTGGAGGAGCTGACAGACTACAGACGTAAACCATTCCACAGTTTTGGATGGTAATAAGAAAACCTTTGTTAATGGACCTACTGGATTTCTCCTTTATTGGCTATTGTCGTCAGTCTGGAAGCATGACTACAGATAATGCATGATGCCAGACTTCATTTAGCCAAACTAATAGCAGTACTTAAAGTAGAGTGGGAAGACTTATTCACTCCCACTTTGGTGTGTGACTTGAAATGCTTTTGTGAAATGTCTATTTTGTGTATTGGTGGGGGGTTTTTTGTTAGTTTGTCTATTGAAGAGTGGCTGTGTTTCTAAAATGTAATGAGCACTCACAGCACTGCTTAAATAAAATCCTGGCAGTGTTATATTTGGAGTGAAATAACATAGGACACAGTGCTCTGATGGATATGGATTTCACAGTTACAGGGATTCTGAAGGCAAAAGCTTTTATTTTTATTCTGCTCTTATACTTGGCAGCTTTTAGCATTATGCCTATTAACTTTTATAGATGTCGTACGTTTTTATGTTAATGGTGCAGCTTTGACTATAGCAAGAAGCTCAACTTCTGCTCATCAAACTAGTGTACAAGCAAAATTATGACACTTAAGAATGGTTAAAAAGCTGCCTTTATTGTCTCATGTCAATTTGTTGCTTTCATGTTTTTATGGTAAAAAGAGAATTTTGTTTCCTGTATATCAGGACTCACAGAACTTCGCACCTGTTTAGTAGAAGGATTTAGACTTAATTTCATTTTTGTAGGTGTTGGCACTGGAAATTTCAATATTGTTGAGGCTTGTGCCAGATTTCACAGTGAGGTAGCAGAAAAAGCACCTGTGTTTCTATGGAGCTTCTTTTCATCACTGGGTAATGGGTACTCTGACAGTTGTGCGCCTTTGCAAAGTCCCACACCCAAGGGGTGTAAAGCCTGGTTTTCTGTCACTCACTATAGCTAGAGGGAAGTTTCTGATTTCATACAAAACCTTTTGTGATTCTTGCTAGGGGAACACAATTTGTAATATAGAGTGATGTTTCCCAGAAATAATTGAGGGGCAAATCTGTATTAGAAATCTTCCAACAGCATGGAGTGGCCAGTGAAGCATGCAGAGAAAGAATTGTTCTTGTATTGCTCTTCTGATACAGAGAGGGTAGACACTGTGCTTTGGTCTGAGCAAGCATAGGGGTTTTTGGATTTTGCCTAATTTGTTTTTCCCCCAGAGCGATAGATGATAGACACAAATTTTGTTTATGATTTCTTGATCTATGTGTAAAGAAGCTGTTTCCTTCCTTTTCTTCTTTTATTTGCTAAGTTCCATATCCATCCTCATTGTTATGAAAACATCCTTAGTGAGAAACAGATTTTCCTCAGATTCAGAAAACTACGGAGTGGGATGCAGTGCAGTGCAAAATTTGGCTGTAAAATTATTGTTGCAGTATTTTCTTTCAGTTTAATGGTTTGTGAGTACAAAATTACACACTCAGAGAGCCAGTGTTTGTTATGCACTATTTTCTGTTTTTCTTTGCCCATTTAACTTCAGATAGTGGCAAAACAGGGAGGAAGCAGTCCACCTTTATTCCTTGTGTGACTTTTGCCAAGTCACTAAAATGTAATTTCTTTGAGACAAAGAAAGTAAAATAGTGTCAGCAGAAATATTTTCTTAGGTTTTAAAAACTGTTGGTAATTGCTGAATATGGTGAGGTTAATACTCGGAAGCTTATTTTCCTCTTGAATTATACAGTGAACTAAGCTATCAATAGGCTGTAGACAAATTGCCATTTTTCTTAGCATGTGTGTTTGAGTTTGGACTAACTACAAATTAAACATAGGAGAAAATTCACTATTATTTCAAATGTTGGCTTCTCATTCACTCACATAGTGTTCCTTTCTTGGAAGAATGGTAAAAGTTTGCTTTTGGGGGGTTTGTTAAGTGTTTTGGTCTTTTTCCCACAATCCAGTGAAACAGTTGCTGTTGCTCCATGGTCCTTTTCATCAGTTTATCAAAATATCTTTGATTTTAAAATAATAATTTACCATCATTTCATATGAACCTTTCATACCATTGTGGTTTTTTTTTTTTCATTTTACAAATTCTAACCACGTATGTGATAAATAGCAGCATTGTTTGCATCCCAGCTAGACACAGCTCTATTCCAAGATAAGAGAATTTGTTCATTTGAGCACTATGCAAGTTTGGAAATTCTGATTTGCATGGCTGTGTTGTTTAACCCAAATCCCAACCAAGAAGCTTTAGGATGCCATATGTATGTCTGTGACTGTGCACTGACCTGCATTACCTACCTGTATGGCCACATAATAAAACAAAGGGAACATTAGAATTATTTATGTGAGATTGCTGGGGCAGGCCAGATTAAAAAGAAATCAGTGAGTCTCTGAAACCTTTCAAAATTAAATTATTTGCAAAAGCTGGATGGAGAACATTACCAGATTAAAGGAACAGTATTTTTCAATCCAATTGGCACAATTTGTGAAAGACCATACACAGATGATAATTGGGAGAAAAATCATCCTCTGTTCAGCTGAGGTGGAAATATCAAAGCTGAGAAGCACATCCAGTGGGAAAATATCTGCTATATCTGCTGAGTAGGATTTAATTTTTATCTGAAATCTGTCTGTGACTTCCAAAAGGAAAAGAATAATATTGTTATGAACACTGATGGGACATGAGAGACAGGATGAGCACTGAGCCTGATGGCCAAGTCAAAATAATTCAGAAAATTCAGTCTACCTTTGGTAATACATTCAATAAACTTTTTGAGTGCAGTTAGGCAAAAGCAAAATAGATTTGATATATAAAAATGACAATAGGAATGAACACTGTTTAGCAGAGGTAGACACAGCCCTGTACCATAGATAAGAGAGGCCTTAGATAAAAAGGCTCTCTCTTTTCAGAGTAAATATATACTGTATGGGATATATTACTCGTTGAGTTTCTCTTAGTTTTGAACCAAGGCCATGTAATTTGTTCCTGAAATTACTGCAGTAATACTACTCTAAATTAAAATTAATGTCTCCTCTGAATGATGTAATGCAAAAAGTGACATTTTCAAGAAGGTACTTTAAAATGTTAAGAATTTTTACATTACCTTTGCTTGTCATTATTATTTGTTTCTTTCTCATTTTAGTTAAGAAATATTAATGATAAATAAAGAATATTATTTTATTATTTCAAACAGAAAAATATTTTACAGTTTTCAACCACACTAAGAAAAGTAAAACCTGCATCATGATTTGGATACTTTTGTTGTAATGTAGAATATATCCATTGTACTATAACAAAATAGATACTTCCTGAGCTTAATGATAAGGTCTCAGTCCAGTAAGGCATTTAGATTCCTAATTTCTGTTAATATTCTATGAGCATATTGGAATGAGAGTTAGGCCTTTGAAAATCAATGGCATAGCTTCCTATGAGATAGGTTTGCATAAATTATACATACTCTATATTGAAAAGTATATTTTTAATGTGATATACTGACAGATCAAGAAGCTATAGTTTATGTACCATATAAAAAAGTGGAGATTTTCAGTTTCTTTCCTTTTTTTTTTTCCTGTGGTCTCCATATCCCTTACTTTTGTTATAATTTCTATTAACTCTGTTGCTTAGGCTGGGAAAATAAGAAAGGTATTATACTAAAAAAAAAAAACAAACAACTTTAGAACAATGCAAATATTGTGTAGACTGTAGGATGTACTTCTAAGTAAGTTATCACAGTGAAGGAAATAACTGAATTGTAAAAGCAAAGGCTCATTAAATCTAGTTAAATGGTGATTTTGATTCCTTCTTTCTCACTCAAAAAAATCAGTTTCTTTAAAAGGAAAAAACCCAATCTGCTGTAAGTGCCAGCAAGGTAAAAGTACTGTCTTTGCTCTGTGTATCGTAGATTCTCATTGCCTGTCCTGTTTGGCAGTCTGCACATAGAGTTTAGATTAGTTTGCTTTGCAACCGGCAAAGCAACAAAGACCTTTTGCTATCAAATAAGTAAAGTGACTTATTTATCTATCCTATGTATTAGAGTATTATTTGAATATGTTTGCCACTAAAAAGATATAAGAAGCAATTAGAGGCTGCTGTAATAGCTGCAGGATTACGACCAAAGAGACAGGCAAGGTCTAAGGCTTCCTATCTGTGATCTACCCTGTGTACCCTCTGCATTATCTTTGCAGATGGAGATCTGCACAGCTGATGGCAGGAAAAGATGAGCTGACTGAAGGATGAGGTCCTGTGGAGATAGGATGGTCTTGGTTTGGCTTTGATGAACAGCATAGAACAGAACAAAGTCACATGACTGCAACTTTGAACGCAACCATGGCCAAAATATTAACTTTTGCCCAATTCAGTGTCATTGATATTAGAAGTACATCCTGTATGAGCTAGTAAGCTTAATAAAGTACATGGTACCATGTATAAGACTGCCTTACTCAACTCTCTTAGATCTTGCTGTACATAACATAGGAGGAGAAGAATAAGACGGGCTGTATATAAGAAGGGTAGAAGTTTCAGCTTTTTTAGGAGGAAGACCCGAAAGGCCTCAGAGACAGTCTACAGGATACTCTTCTCTCCCTCCTCCCAAGCAGGGATGCCTTCTTTGTAAGCTTCTTCAAAGGATTGCCATTATTACCTGTGTTAACACAATATTATTGTTATTGTTAGAGCTCTATCACACAGCTAGTGCATTTGTCAATGGCAATTCCAAAATTCTTTCTCTCTCGCTTCAATAAATTGCACTGTTAGCCGGTCTGTGATCTCAAGGTTCTTACTAAAAATGACTGGATCTATAAGTTTGGATTGGTTAATCTCAGTATTTGTGGATCTGTGATCACACAACTTCTTATTGAATGTAACCAAAGTTCTGGTGCTGAAATGAAAAACTGCCCTATTTATGAATCCATGCCTATGGAATCTCCTATTTAGCATGACCAGACTTAGGGAGCTGAAAAGCCCTCTGACCTCTGGGGACCAGCTGGAGTTGAAGGAGTTTGTTTTCTGTGAAATTTCTTAGTCTTAACACGTAACAGATACATATCCTGTACATATGTAAATAAAACACATTTGTATCCCTGTCAAGTATACAATGGGTGGGAAACTTAGTTCCAGATTTTCAGATCAGAAGACTGTGGGTACTGACCTTTTTTTTTCCTTTTCTAGTTCTCAGCTCCTGCAGCTGTATGTATAGCAAGTCTCTTACTGAAGGGTAAATTTCTAGGTGCCTTTTCCTCCCAGCGCCCTGCAGCAAAATACCTTTGTTTATAATGGATATGTTGTTTGTATAATGACCATTCTGGTTCAGAGGTGCAGGATACTCTGCACATGCATAGAAATGTAAAGGACAAAAAGGTACAGCTTGAAGGTAGAGAGGAACTAAGAAATTTTGAATTTGGCTGCTGACAGAAATGATCAGTGTTAGTTCAGAGTTCTTTAGACATTCTGGTGCTGAACACTTGAAAATCCTACAGTACTTTTGATTTTCTTGCAAAAGCAAATTTGGCAATCACAATCATCTGTGTGGAAAGCACTTCAAGCCTTCTTTTCCAGTTGGTGAGATTGGTAATGGGGCAGGTGGTTGTATTTTTTTTTGTTTTGTTTTGTTTCCTTTCTAAAATTGATTCTAGATTCCACTGATTGAAAACACTTTCTGAATAATTGGAAATGTTTGTTTTACTGCAGTGTTTAATATTCTGTTCATCTCCACATACACAAACTTTCTAGTTTCTCTCACACCACCCAGCCCCAGTGTTCCTCACAACATGAGTTGAAGCTCTATTAGCTCTAGCACAAAACCCTATATATTTGCAGAAGATTTGTATATAATGTTTGTATTTGCTGTCTCTGGCATGAGGAGAAGGCAGTCAACCACAAGCTGGTATTTTTGCATTTGTAGGTATTGAGAAGTTTACCCAGGTTTTTGGACAGAACTTGTTGAGCTCTGGTCCCACTGAGTGTTTCTCGAGTGCTTTGCCCAGATTGCAGTTTCATGTACTTGCACATGCCTTTTCCAGAGTGCAGGGTTTTGTCCCGCTGTCCTGGCACCACAACATGCTTTATGTCCTGTCCCTCTGTATCTTGCATCCTTCGGGTGACTGGAGTTGTTGCCTTTGTTTTTCTCCTTCTTTCCACCTAGTGGAAGTCTGTTACTCACTATGCAGAAAGCATACTGATACTGAAAATTTTGAGGATGAAGATCAACAAAACCTCTGAGCCTCGTACTGGTTAATGTTGCTCATTGAGTGCTGTCCCATCACAGTTATTTGAATTTGTTATTTTAAAGCTAACTGTTCCATTGTAGGCAGATCCCAGAGGTTCATCTTCCTAGTTCCTCCATGCCAGCATTAAAGACCTTTGACCAATATCTGATTAAAGAGACTTAAAATAGCTTCTTTGATCAGATGCATCCAGAATAAAAGGAGAAAAATGTAACCTTTGGAAAATCCTACAGACCTGCACTTCAAACAGAGGGTAGTGCTAGGATACTTGCAGATAATCTTTGCAATTATGGTTCAAGATAGGATGCTAAGTAAATTAAGCAAGCTACAAGGAGGAAGAAAAAATACTCCCAGATGCCTTTCTGTAAGTTGTGCTAACATGAAGGAGATGTCAGTCACCAGATTTAGAGATTGACAGAAATAACCTATCTCATGTCTGTTAAACAGGATATTTCAGAAATAATTTTCTGATGGAGTCATCTTTTCCCTCCTCTGTTGCAATTTGTACAGTTAGACAGCTCAGTATCAGGGGAGTGAACTGAGGTAGGAGTAATATTTCTACAAAATAAAGTGGATTATGCCCCCATTCTTCCCAGTTTTGCACAACTTGTGTGTAGACTATGGTGTGCATGGTGTCAAAAAATGATCGGCTCTTTAGGCCAGTGCTGACTGCATCTGTCAAGAATATGGAAGTGGGGACACAAGGAGAAATGATATGGAGCCAAAGTGCTTCTCCAGATGCCTATCCCAGTATCCAGGCAAGTGGGTGTAAAGGGTCTCTCAGTATACTTCTGTGTGCCAGGTTAGCTTTTGCTCCTAGATCAATTAACCTTTTTCACTGCTTTTGCATTTTTTACGCTTGCATTAACAGGTTGCTTAGCAAAGTGTTTTATCACATATAGGACCCATGTTGAGTTGAGAACAAGAACCATGGACAAAGCTGGTAGGCCCATACTTATAAAATAATTGGACTACATTCAGGTTGCAATTGTGTTATCACTGATAGGGAAGGGATAGGCAGTTGTTCATCCAATTTTAAAGCAGCAGTGAAAGCAGCTAATGCTGGATAATCAATCTGAATGTCCTTTGATGTTCCAGCTGCCTTAAATATTTGTCCCAACACAGCTAGTGATATTATTTTGCAGGTATGAAGAATTAAAATTGGCTTTCTGTTTAGCAAAGAAGATATATTTTTATTCACTTTTTAAGTGGCCTCATGGAGAGCTCTCAATCTAGTAGGTGAAATAGAGGTATATAATTCTGATATGTTGCCATGAATTTTGTGAGTAATTCTGCTTTCAAAATTGGCTCTTTGGTGGCAGGATTCTGTCAGGAAGACAGGAAAGTCACTTTCTGGAATATAGTCTGAAAATTATAAAAATTTCAAAGCGATTGCATTTTAGATGTGATGTGCCTGAAAATGAGGATGGACTGTCTTTAGGAAAGCTTGAAGCAGGCATCTCCTTTTTATTGCAATGTCTTTTGTTTTTTTCTGTGGTCAACTTGAGGCCAATAGCTGGCAGTCTGAAAACAGGATTGTTATCTTATAAACTTTATTTTGATGTACTTTGTAGTTCATGGCTTATTTCTGTGAACCACAATTCTTGGAACATTTTGGGTAACAGAATCAATGGGAGCATTTCATTTCAGTATCAATAATTATTTCTGGTGATAGATTTTAAGTGGTCCAAAAGAGGATGGAAGCAGAAATTGAGATTACAGTGAAATAGGGAAGTAAATCTGTGCTCTGTCCCCTTCCCAGATCAAGGCCAGTCGATTAACACAGCAGTGCTGAAACCTTTCTGGACAAATGTCAGCAAATCAGGCTACAGGGCTTGTTCTGCCTGTAGTCTAAGTGGGTAATAACTCCCAAGTGCCTTGAAGCCAGACAGCTTTTCAATCCCCAATCTGAATTACTGCTGCAGTTTTAACCTGGTTACGTGAATAAATCATTCTAAAAAAATACAAGTAAGAGGATATTGAACAGCCTAAGTATTTATGGCCTGTGGTTACACTGGTCCCGGACACAGGGCAAGAAAACCAATTTCCAGGGGTGGCCTACTTCATACATCACTAGTCAAGTATGCTAAAGTGCTGATGGCTAGGAACACCTAACTCTGCATGATTAGACTAAGGTGGCAAGACACATTTTTTCCCTTTATATTCCTTGGCTTGAAATTTAGAGGACATATCACTCTTCAGCTTAAAGGATCAGAGGTCAGGAAGTTTCAATCTCATCCTTCTCATATCACAACCTTAATTTCATTTTCCTGCCCCAAACACTATTTAGATCTATGATTAGATGCCATGGTGAGAGGCACTAAAACATCCATCTCTTTGGCTTGTCATCTGTCTGTCTCAACAAACTAAATAGAAACTATGAACTAAAAGTGAGAAATAACTAAATAAGGCCAGGGCATTGCACATATGTCCTCTTTTTCTCTGATGGATGTGAAGCAGACCAGGACTAAGGGAAGTGATTCACTAGACTATCCAGGTATGTGCATTATCTTGCAGAGGTGTGATGGTGGCACAGACCAGGAAGTTTTAAAACATGAAAAATGTTTAAAAATTAGAAAGACAACATTACAACACTATGCCTTAGGCCAGCAGCTGTGAAATTGAATCTGTGTTGCAATCTGATGCTCTAATAGCGTCTTTCCAGGCCTTTTGCTGATGGAAGTTGCATCCTTAAGCAGATGAGTAAACTCATCATAGAAAAAGTTTTGCCAAGGATTCAACCTGGTTTCTTTAATCATGGCAATTGTTTATTGACCTGTAGACAAGAACTTTAAACCATCTTGAACTGAGTACAATGCTTATATAGATTGTTGGGGTTTTTGTCCTCTTCCAGTATCTAAGAAGGAATAAATGATAGCTTGATTATCAGCAAAGTCACCTAGGTCAAAATCTGAGTTCCACATTTCTAGTATTCAAGCCTTGAAGCTTTGTCATAAAATCTATCGGTTGATTTGTTTAAGAGTTTTATTTAATATTCTCTTCCAGAATGGACCAGAGCAGTGTGTTTCATGCTTGTACAGTCATTAAAATTGTGAAGAATGGATGTAAAATACCCTTAAACTTGGTGGCAGTCCCTTTGTGCAAGTCTAGAAAAATGCAGGAACTGCCAGGTAATAACTAAGTAGGTGTCTGCAGTCTTCATTCCTCAGGTGTATTTGAGGAGATGGTCATTAACTGAGAAAGTGATTTTCGCTTATCTCAGGCCTGGATGTGCTGAGACTGAAATGATGACGTTTAATGTGGAAGAAGGGTTTCAACTTCTCCTTCCCTCTGTCCACACCTGGCCTGCTTTGTCTCCCCCTGAATGATCTCCATGGATCGCTTACTCACTTGGCAAGCCAGTTGAGTTCACCAATTTAGGAGAAAACAGACCCAGCCAAAAAGGAGCAAGTCTGCTCAGTGGAAAGACAACTGGGAGCAGGGAGACTGGGCTTTGATAACTCTGTTTTCATAAACAGCAGCTTGTTGTGTCAGCTCTCTTGTGAAACTTGATGCTCAGAGCAGTTTCAGGAGTCACAGCTTCAGCACGCTCTGGTTAGGGTGCTCAGCAAAGGCCATTCTGCTGGCAGGGAAGTCTAAGCTTATAAAAAAGTCATTTTTATTAGCTCTTTCTTAGCTTTTAAAAAAATAATTTCAGAAAATCTCCATATTATGCTGAGACTTGCTAAGCTCTGCATGTGACTGCAGTCTTATGAAATATTTCTGACACAGAGAATCACGTACATTTAGTCAGTATTGGTTTCCTGCTTCTTGGGATAGAAAGTTAAGAGGTTTTCCTTACATGTGCATAGGGAATATCTACAGCACGCATGATTCTTAAAACTGCCTTGGACTTCCAGTCTTTATACTTGAAAAAATTAATAGGCTCAACATGTGTGAAGAGTTTTTCTATAACAGTATGGTGGGGTACAGTGGGATGTGTTACAGAGCTTGTGCTTTATTTTCAGTTATCTGTTAAAGGTTCGGTGAAGACAGAAATTGTCATCATCCATTTAGTAGAATCTCCCTTGTTCTCCTGTGCTTTGCAGTAATGGACAAAGCAAAATGGAACCAGCCTGTAATACAAGGACTTTTACGTTCAGTAGCACTTGCAGTTCCACATACAAAGAAAAAATAAACAAAACCTATCTTTCAGGGTGCATAATAAAGACTAGAAGAAAACAAAAATTGTCCAAAGCGACTAAGGAGATGCTTCCTAGTACAGCTCTCTAGAGCCTCAGTCACTGGCCTACTGGTTTGATAGATCAGTAGCCATGCGCAGACTGGCAAAATACGGTTATTTAAGACTTTGAAAATGTGGTTTCTGTATGATTTTTAAGATTCACTTAAGAAAATCTAATTTGAATGCATTTTTGTGTCATTTTAAATTATTCATTTTAGCAAATTTGTAATCTCCTTTTCTATGCATGACAGTCACCTTTCTTTTCCCTTTTTGCACACATCTGAATTCTCCTTTTCTTCTCCCACATCTCTCTTTTTATTTTTGTTGTTACTGAAAATGTAGCAGGCATATTGGTGCTTTGTCACTGCCCTCTGAGACCTAGAATTGTATAATGGAAAACAAGGTCATGCCACAAACGTATGAATTCCATTTCAATTTGTTAATATATGTACAAATAGTAGGAATTATTTGAAATTAGATCAAGTTCTGTGAGAGAAGGGTAGAACACAATTTTTCTCAAGCAGAAGATGAATCAAGATCCTAAAGTTCTTTTTGCACTTTATTCAAAAATCCCAGACTAAACAGTGATGGAGAAATACAGAGAAGTGGCCACTGGTACAACTGGATGAACATTTTTGTTTTCAGTATTCCCACATATGGAGCTAAGCAAGGAATTCTGATAGTTGTGGGCATAAATGAATTTTGCTGAACTTCTTCAGACAAACTCTGTATCCTCTTTTCCTTATTCACAAGTTCTGGCATGTGACTTTGCTAGCCTATTAGTAGGTTTCTAATGACAGTAATGGTGTGTGAAGAGTGCAACTTTAAATTGCTATACTTAATTATAGCTATTTTTCCCTCTCTGCTCTCCTGCAAAATTATTTCCTTTTTTATTTAATAGCCAGTGATAAATGATTTAATGAAATGATCTGTGGAGAGTTTCTACCGAAAGCAGATTTGACACTTCTGATAATTCAAGAGGTTTTGGCTCATTTCTTTGGAGAAATGGCTTTAAAGAGTCTCTAGGGCTTTAATATTACGTTCTGTCCATACTCTACCTGTTGGATATTGTTTTTAAGAATGCAGTATCTTCAAAATTGCATTCTTTGCTATTTAAAGCCCAGTATTCATATGGTCAAATGAAATTACGTCTGGAGGTCCACAGTGGTCTAAAGCAATGTCTCATGATAGACTTCAGCTATCTTTAGATTGAGCTATAAAATGTAACATTGGTTACTAGGCTTCAGGAAGTGCTATCTTCATCCATGAGATCTTATTAAAATCTGTGGACCCTTTTAGTGTCTGGATTAGCTGCCACTGCTCTGGGTAAATCTATTTGAAAGAAAAAGGAGGGAAATGTCTCTTTTCTAAATACCTTTTGGCTGTCTTCTCAGTAAATTGGACATAGAAATTTGAGGTAGAAATGTACTTTTTCTCCTGCAAGTGAACGTTTCATTTGCCTGAAGGGCACAATGTGAAGGCTACTTTCTCCTGCTCTGGGAATGTGTTGCATGATGACAATACAAGGGGAGTATATTTGTATTCTTTTAAATTCTACCTTCATAATGTTTTAAAATATTAATTACAGACAATGGTGAGAAGAGGTTTGGAGTGGGAAGGAGACGAACATGGGATAGCAGGGGAATAGGAATTGCCTTGTATGGTTTGGAATAGAGCAGCTGAAAGGCAAGAACAAAAAAATATCTGCTAATTTGTGCATCCTGTTGCCATATTATGATAGAAATAAGTTATGCAAAATATAGAAGTTTATGCTGAAGTTACTGTAGCAAACAACAGCGTCTTTCTAGTGCACATATGAGCTTGTGAACTATCAGAATACCTCTCTGAGGGCAGAGATATTGGCAAAAGATGTGCAAGATGCTCTCTTTATCCTTTCCACTCCATTAGTGCAACAATGTAATGAAGTTAAAGTGAGGAGTTTGTTATTGATGGAAACTCAGCCTTGCTGCTAACCCATAGCATAGAGGAGGTCATGCTCTGCAGTGTCAGAGAAAATCAGTGCTAATGGAATAACTTAATTAAAATTAATTGGGTATGGTTCTGTCTCTTAAATGTAAGATTGATGTAGGTTATTTTCAGCTGCTTCTTTGCTTAAGGTTAAACTCAGTTTACTTAAGATATCCCATGTTCTTTGTTTTTTCCTCTTAATCACATACAAGTTGGAATACAGTGAAATGGTTCAAACATTTGGGGAATTCAGGATTGGGAAAGACATAGCAGACCATCCTAGTCTGTTCTGCTTCTAGACCTCGTTAGCATCTATAAATTCCCTCATTCCTCAGCATCTATGTTAATTGATGTCACAATAAGAATTGTGTTTATGAGAGCAAGAAAGAATTGCATGTGACAGGACATGCTACGTGTCGCGTATCATCTGAACAGAAAATCTGGCCTTTTCTCATTCAGTGACATTTTCAGCACTGCCTCAACTTTGATGTGGTAGCTGCAGACTGTGCCCTATAAAACTGTAGTTTCCAAATCATTCCATGCAACTGGCAGATGTATGTCCATGGAAGATAAGAACAGGTATCCTGTCATGTCTTCTATACATCAGTAATTTAGGTGCTTGCCTGTGTTTCATACTGGCCTTGAGTAAAGCCTTCATATCCTGCTTCTTCTTGTCTGACACTATTTATTTACTATTTTTGCCTGTACCAGAAGGTAACATTTAAAAGTGTAAATATTTGTGGATGGAGAAGAAAACAGGAATGGTAAAAAACACAATTGTCTATATTCTTGTTGAAAATGGAATATTATGTTGATTCATGTTATCATCCTATTTTTGCTGTAATGCATTTCAGGGAAGATCAAATTACCTTTATTCGTGTCACTGTCAGCACTGCTCTGGAGCAGTGCCTGTACATACCACAGCCTGTATAATCAGCCACAAAATACCTAGTTTTATTGCATAGTTGACACTTCCTGAAGCAGAAAAGTAAAAAACAATGACAAAACCATGGCATTCTGTATGGCATCTCTTGCCTATTCTTGTGCAAAGAACTTGTGCCTTGAAGAACTGTAAATTAGGTGGCAGAAAATTGTGTGGGTTGCAACTCAGGTTAAATGCCTCCAACTATTAAAAGCATGACACTGCAATCAAGTGTGCATTGCCTCAAAACAAAAGAATTTAACATCTCCCCCCCACAGTCCCCCATGTGCAAAAAATATGCTCAGCGTTTCTTCCCTCCATTATTTAACTAAACACTGGGAAAAATGAACTTGCACATATCTGCTTTCCTATTGCCCATTTCTTTCTGCTGATTTCTGGTATGATTATGGTTTTTGTGAGATTACTGGGAGTCTTGAACGAGTTCTTATGTTTTGAGAGAGGTCAGTGATTAAAATACCTGCTTTTCTGTGTGCATGTGGCCACACTGTTAAGTGCTATAAACATGCTTATTTTTCAGTATAGTATTTCCCTTCTAAGATAGAATACTTTTTGCCAGCATTTTGCAGAATGGGCAAGAACTAACACATTTTTTCTTAGACATCTCATGTAAGCTGCTAGAGATAATCCTTAGTTTTCTACTGAAAGACCAATGAATTATTAGCACCACAGGAGAGAATTGTAATGAATTCTGATTAATCTGTAATACACCACCCCTCCAACATCCTTTGTTAATGGAATTTTTGATTAGATTAATATTTGAATTATAAGAGGTTTCATCAGTTCCTTCTGTAAAAGCTGTACGTGCAAGTGACATTACCAGTTGGGGAGTATTTAGTTGGCAGAAACTGCAGGATCTCAGTACAGAGCCTTCAGGAAGCTGTCCATTCCTGTAGTGGTTTTCCTCAGCTTCTCTTGCAGGTATATCAATATATAGTGACCAGTACCGAGGTGTCTTCCCTGCTTACTCTTTTCACAGGCTGGTGCTTGCATTTTATTTCTTTTCTGGCAGATATTTTCAACTGTTTAGCAGACTGACTGAAAGGGGATAAGGTGGGCAGTGGGTCTCTGAACTGGGAACTCTGAAGCATAATTTCAATTTCCCTTCTGGAAGGCAGGCAAAGGTAAAAGGCCAAAGTTTCCTTCAAAAAGTGCAAGGGATCTGACTGGAAAATGGATGGATGTGGCCCGCATCTAAATGATGCACTAATTAATCTTTCAGAGAAATAATAAAATAGATCACGTCTAAAGTAGTTCTGCATTTGTTTATACATGTCTTCTCCTTTTATTGAAAAACCCTTCTATTATTTTGCAGAGAAAAAATCAACTGTACTTACCAAAGAATTATTTGATATATTTTATGCGCTGGTATATTTGCCAAAACCAAATATGAGGGGGTGATATTTCAGACCGAATTTCTTGAAGCGCAGATAAAGTGCTAGGGAACACCTCTCTGTAAATGCAAATTTCATCCAAGTGCTTGATAAACTAAAATAGTTTTTTAATTATGCAAAATAAGCTGCTACTACTGCTGAAATTATGAGAGAGATCAAGCATTACCTGCAGGAAAGATCCAGGGAGTTCTACTTAATAAGTCATCAAGGAGACTTGAACTGAGCAGAATAGGGCAAGTGTCCTAGAAATTAAAACTTACTGTACCCCCTTTTTAGAGAACTAGATCTCCAGTGAACATACATAATAAATTTTACAAGCGTGGCTGCAATTTCTACATGCAGGAGTTGTGACTTTAGGAGGCTTCCTGGCAGAGTTGTGGTGTCTGTGGAAGACAGAGCAAGCTGTGGTGCAAGTTTGTGGGTAATAAAGCTTGGGTTCATATTTTGTGATAGAAAAGTCTTACAAATATTTGGCATTTTGTAGGTGTGATGAGACTGAGTCATCTATACCCTCTATGTGGATTTGCCTAAACTCTCCTTTGTAGCAAATGCTCCCAAATGACTAAAATAGCTTCATATTGAAAAGCCAGACTCATCTTGAGTATAAATTATAGCAATTAATATTGTGAAGCAGAAAAAACCTGCTCAAAATAGCCATGTAAACTGAAACTGATATTAAAAGTTTGCAAATTTTACTTTGCCTGACTTCTCTTCACTTGCAGTCTTTCCATTCCTTCTCGGGTACAGCCCCAGCTTTTCCTTCAGGCTTAGTTTTCTCCCCAGTGGTTCTGTGGTTATGTGTTCCTCTCCCGAGAAAAGCTTTTATCCATCACCTCCAAGTCCAACTGCCTCTCACTTCTCTCAGCCATTTCTGCTGTCTGGATTTGTGTCCTTTCTGTAAGTCTCCCTCTCCCAGTCCTCCTTTTTCCTTCTCTTTCTTTACTCTTCGTGCATCTCCGCCCTATGGAAATCCTTGCTCTCCCCAGAGGCCTCATCATGACCCAGTGTGCAGAAGCAGGACAAAGCAATAACAACTTTCCCTCTAGTGTGCATCCCCAATGTGCTCTGCTATAACATATGTTACGCAATACTCATGTGCTTTATAGAGTAAAAGACAAATTACAAGTGAACCAGATGGTGGTCATTACAGCAAGACACTACAGGTTTGCAGAAAAATATAAATACATTAGGAAATCAGCAGAAGTCTAGGAATGTTGGACATGCTATGAAGCCTGAATAATATACAGAGGATAAGAAGGTACACAGCTTTTATTCACTAACAGCCGTTTCATGATTATATTAAGGTCGATGGCAAAGCTTTGCCTCATTTCATTAGAACTGGACTTGGCCTTAGTTGCTTTTACTTAAAACACTCCAAGGAATAAAAAGAATTATCAGAGTTGTAGTGAAAAGGTTAGGTCATTGGATGCAAAAGAGAAAATACCAGTGAAATGGAAATGTATTTAGCATTGTGAAAGATGGTCTTCTAAATCGCAGGCTTGGTACTATGCATGGTTTTGGCTATTTATTATAGCCACTTGTTATCTGAGCAAGTAGAAAAGCAAGACTATACATTAGCAATGATTGGGTCATTCCAGGTAAAAAAAAATACATTTTATGAAAACAAGTGCAAAAATGAAATTTTAGTTGAGGGATAAGAGACTGAGAGAAATAAAATTTTGTGTCCTTTTTTTCCACCACACATATTATTATTCACTGTAAAATAATATGGAATATGACTTGTTCTATTCTACTTACAGGAAAGACCAGTAAATGTAATTCATGGTCACTGCTGGAGGCAGTAGAGGCTTGACCTAGGTATACGATGAAATTTCTTTCCACAGAGTTCTTAAACTGCAGAACAGTTTGTTGTACATAATGTTCAGGTACTCATTCAGATGCGACTAGCAAAGAATGATTTTTAAAGAGGATGCCTTCCCTCTGTTTTCTTGATAAAAAATGGAAAGAAAAGTATTCTCACTTCCTTCTGCTGTGTTTTGCTTACCTTCATCTTCATATCAGAGCTATTCTTTTGTATGGCCCTTGTTTTTCTTGGCAGTTTTATGTGCACTATGAGGTTTCAGAGCTGACATTTGAGGGTTCAAGCATGTTCAAATGTAATTTAGTAATGCTAAAAGAAGCAAAGATGATTTAGAGAATTTATTAAATACAACAACATGACTGTCCCAGGGGGTTATTTGCTGACAGTTGTAGTAGAGACAGGTCGATAGGAAGAGAATAGATGAGTGTTTTGGTTTGTCCTCTCATCTTCCTGCTACAGCTGTTTCCTTATGCTTTGCAGGCCTGGGTGGGCTTCCACGTAGTTGACTGATTTGTTTTTGATTGCACTTATGCTTGCATATGTAATCTGAAAAGGAGGAAAAAAAAGGCTTTTTTAAATATATACTTAATTTCTAATATTTTTTGTCATCTCATTTTCTCTGCAGTGAGTTTCCAAGACAGCAAAGCTCGCTATTAGATGAGGTACAAACAACTGCTCTCTACTTATCATATCTTGTGCAAAAAAATATGTAAGTATACTTCACAGTTAAATGAAGCAAGGAGGATCAGAAATTCAGCTCTAACAGGATCAAGTTTGAAAAATTAGGGATCAGTTTGAAAATCCACATAAATGTACTTTGTAGTTGAAAGTGAGGTCTTAGGACGTATAGATGTACTAATTATGAGCTGAGCAGACCAGTGTTATTCCAAAGACATGAATATACAAAACAGATCTTTGGTCTTGTATAGACAGTTCTGTTTTAATTTTTTCTTTTTTCTCTCATAAAACACAGTTGTGGAAGTGGAATGTTAGTGATACTGTAGAGAGCTGTGCTCAGTTAATGAATGATATTTTGGATGATGCCTGGCTTTAGGAGAAGCATAGTTCATATAAGTAATTTCCTTTCATGTATTGTGATGTTAGTCTTTTATAAGTTTACATGCTTTCAATTTTCAACTTCAGGTTTATTTTGATCTTTTAATCTTCTTCACTAGCATGGGAAGGGCAGTTAATCTTCTCACCACTTTATTAAAACAACAGAGTAATGAAACTCCTTACATGGATAGCACTGGCAATCAGATCCAATAAGAAAAGCACAGAGAAGAACTAATGACCAGGCTAGAAACATAATTGATTCATTCCTCTGGACTTTTAATTAGAAATATATCAATTTTAGATGTTCAGTTTACTTCACAGAAATGAATCATCTCTCTCAAGTTGACTTTCATATGTTTTTTTCTCCTCTAACTGGTCATATCTTAGTTATGGTCTGTAATGCAGTCTAGTTTTCCATACATTTTTTTCACACTGTACTCTGTATGCAAGGCTGTTGTCAGCATTTTACGTGTTTTTGTTTGTTTGTTTCCAAAACCACATATGGAACTTTTTCAGGTAGAAATAGACTCCAAGCCTTTGGCTGTATGGACATAACTTTCCACTCACTGCACCAGTGGTGGTTACCACTGTTCCCAAATGCTCAACCAACAGGATGGAACCTTTCCTATTTTTTGCCGGTTCAGGGGACTCCTGTTTCCAGGGCTTTCTCCTCACCAGTTTGCTCAGGAGAGAAATTGTATTTTGCTGTTTATTGTTTGCAATGCAGAGATATGCAACCGTTTTACAAAAGCCGAAGACCAAAACTGTTGAGATTATGAAAATAACTTCTGGATTTTGTCATTTAGCTGGGATGGGACACCTGGGGCTTGTCCAAGTGTCACATCCAAACAGTCACAGACCTATGGCTTTATCTGATGCGCAGAGGCTTCCTTTGGTGTTTGCCTTCAGATTGTGTACTGGGTGTTGGTGTCTTGTAGGTTTGTTTTGTCTTTCCCTCTCACCATTCTAGTCTAGTTTTTATTAGCAATAAATTAAATTAATCTTCTCCAGGTCATGCCTTTTCTACCTGTGGTGGTAACTGGTAAGTGACCTCCCTGTCTATCTCAACTCCTAATGTTTTCCATCACATTTTCTCTCCCTTTGCTGTTGAGTAGGGGGTGTGGGAGCCAACCTAGGTGGGCACTGGCAGCCAGCCAAGGTGAAATCCACCACAGGGTTGTAAAGTTGGTTATTTTTCTTATTGGGAGTTTTACTTTATGAGTGAGAAGTAAAAGGTGTGGAGAAAATATGCACTGATCCTGGAGGAATGCCTCTTCCCCATCCAGCTGATTTCTGGGGACAGATGCCTTGCAGACCTCCTTGGCATGTGGTAGGGTCTGAATTTGCTTTGTGATAGAAAGGGAGTCAGTGAAACTTCATTTTCTAATGCAGTAGTAGGAAACTCCAAGTGCTTTCTCTGAGTATCAGCTGTGAAAACTGTAATTACAGCTATAGAGTAGCAAAAACTTCAGGAGAAAATCTCTAGGGTTCTGCTTTTAATCTGTAGTCTCTTAAGAAGCAGCTGTAGTTTGCGGGAGTTTAAGAACATCTGGATACAGATGAATCTGTTTAGTAATATAGGGAATTCTTCTATTCACCTGTTCTTGAATTCCTCCAAGACTTTTCTTATGTTCCAAACCAACTGGAACAGTGTAGTGCTAGAGAGAGATTAATATCAGTTGCTTTGTCATTCTTTTCTTCTAAAGTAAAGAGGAAAGTGGGAGAGAGAAAAAACAGTTCTCTGACAACTCTATAGCTCCAGGTTGTTGCTTATTCTAGTTAGATGGTTTAGCAGTAAACGGAGAAGCATTTGCTGTCCAGCACTACTGATATGTCTCACAGCAAGAAAAACAGAGTTAGTGAATACTCCAGGATTCTGATGCAAACATTCTGCCCTAAACACTAATTTTGTCCTTTTATTTCCTTTCCCTGCTCACCCCAACCCCCAAGTGTAATGGTTTGAGTTAAATCTTGTCTTCCGGACTGTGGAAGTACATTTGAAATGTCTAAATTTCTGTGTGTTAGGTGCCTTTGAATTTATTTCTGGCTTATTTGAGTGCTTGCCCCAAATTAGAATAATACCCCTCCTCCTCTTTCTGTATTAAGTTCTTCTTTCTTTTAGAAACTGAGTTGCTCATGAAGGTATATTTTTCAGATGCCTTTCTGCATTTTACTTTCTAATTACATGACAAAGATGGAGTTATTAATGCTGTAATAAACTGACTGAGTTTGCTGGAGGGTATTCCATTTTTGCTTAACTTCCAACATTTATCAAACCCTAAACTGCTAAAAATTAAATTGGCCCCTTAGAGATAACACTTCCTTACCAGTGTTGTGTTGAATCTGACACCAACATCCAAGGGTTATATTGAGTATTACTTGATTGGCATAAGTAAAAATCAAACTAAAAATTACATCACATTTCTAAAACATGAGATTTTTATCTTTGCTTACAGGCATTGCTTTCGGTTCTCATTACAAATTAAAATTACAGTGAGATGCATCAGTATTCTGTACAAATGATGCCTAATATTATCAACTGTCAGGTCTAACAGATATCAAAGACAATTCTTGGCCCAGGTTGCCTTGACAACACATGTTGGTTTTGGCCTTCTTTGTCAATTCAAATTCTTGAGTTCATAGAATTTAATTAAGCTACCTTTTTCTTTTCTTTTTTTTTTTTCTTGTGGAAAAAAGACCATTCAGGGGATGCCACTGAAATTTGAAATGCATTCAAATAAAACTATTAAGAAGTGAATGCTATAATAATTTTTTTAATATTACTGGCTGAAAATGGAATTTCGCTTACCTTCTTGTTATCTGTTACCTTCTGCTTTGAGGTTTCAGCCTGCAGGGCTGTAAAGTCATCAAGACCCATTCACTCCAGTTGTTTTTTCCCCTGTACCCACCAATCATTTCTCTAGATTCAGTCCTGGAGTTTGTAAGTCATTATTTCCATCTAACCAGGGACCTTTCTTCAAGAAGTTATTTCTTAACTAATGATCTGTGCTTTTTGGAAAGCACCAAGCTTAATGTTCATGTTTCTAATGCTGCAGAGCTGATGTCAACCCATGATAAGGTGCTTCAGTGGTTCATTGCCTCCAGTGTTAAAAATAACCTCCTTATTTTCAGACTGTATTAATCTTACTTCAGGTTTTGGCCATTCATTTGTGATTCTTCCATTATCAAATTTTTCTGCTTCATGTATTTCTTAAAGGGTGTAATCAAGTCACTCCTTCATGTTCCTTTAGATCAGCGAAACAGATTGATGCTCCTTTTTATGTCATGCTTTCCTGGTTTTTTAGGCTCGCATTTGACGTTGCCTTTTGAATCTTCAGTCTTCAACAATTTTTCTGAAGTGTGAGGAGCCAAGTAGGACCCACCCATCCAAAGGCACTTTGATTCAGTGGCAGATGAAAGATACTTGGACCTTCCTAAGCCTACTCAGTATTTGCTTATCTATACACATCCGAGTGCCTTTTTTGACCTACACTATTGCAGAGTTGCTCAGGTTCCTCTAAGTAGGGGCTATGACCTGTAAATCTCCATCTTCAGCCACTGTTCCTTTGGAGAGAGTCACCACTCAGTAAATCTAATCTTTGCTTCACTCCTAGGAACATGAATGCCACAGTCTATGTGGAAATGTCAGAAAAATGAGGGGAAAAAAAAGGCAGATGGTTGAGTTCAAAACTGTCATTACAAAATTTAATTACATTCAATTTTGCAGAAGAGGAGAAAAAAAAATCAGACTTTGGTGTTTGTTTTGACTCTTATCTATACAGCTTATTTTCTTCTAATTTACTTTAAATTCTGGGTTTACTGTCACTCAAAGTCACTCTTTATTTATTGGTCTTCTGCTCAGTAAAAGGGTAGCAAAAGTGACAAATCATCAATCAAGCTGGAGTATAAGTGATCTTTTGATAGGGTTTTGTTTTCAAAATAGCTCCTGAATGACAAAACAAATGACTTTTCTATGCAACAACTTTGTTGCTCTTTATTTCTAGCAATTTCCTTTCCAAGGGGAATTCAAACTTTCCCCTCTGATGAAACTCAGCCCACTTGCTACTGCTGTAGCACAGAATCATATTTGTTACTGCATTTGTTCCTCTAAATAACTTATTTTGATAAATACCTGATAGACCATGTCCCAGTTTCTGGAGAACCTTTTAATATTTAATTTTGCCATTTTCATGGATATAAATTTGAGGTGAAGGTTTTCATCAATAAGGTATTTCTTCAGTTCTGTTCAAAGAGCAAATGGGAAGGGATCATTCTGGTGGCATATTTAATTATTGCCATTTAGAATGGGAATACATGTTCATTTTTGGCTTCAAGAAGGTGATATAGTGAAAAAAATACAATTTGTTTGCCTGCATCCATCCATGTTTGAAGAAATACTCCAGCTGTGCTATTCACATAACTTCAACAGGTTATGGGGTTTCTGTAACCATTTTGATTTGGAAGGAAGAA